>JAPTGZ010000005.1:42727789-42747688 GCA_029814645.1 Fowleria isostigma
AGACTGTGTTTGTGTGTGTGTGTGTGTGTGTGTGTGTGTGTGTGTGAATGTGAGAGTGTGTGTGTGTGTGTGTGTGTGTGTGTGTGGCTGGGAGGGGACTATCATGCTTGGTGGAGGTCTGCACTCTCTGAGTGCTTTTTTAGTTTTTTGTCTTTATTGTGCAAGCTAAGGGGAAAAACAGCAAACAAAAAATACAGTTTTGAAACTACAAAATCAAAATTTGAAAACAAAAATAAAGGTTTCAAAATTTTTAAGTTGAACAAAATTGATTATGTTCTCATTTTCCTTCATTTCAAATCTGAAATTTCTGCTTGCAGGCCAAAATGTTTTGTCATTTTAAAAGCTTAGTTGGCAAGTCCAAAGGATTTGCACCTCTAAATATTTTGCAAATTAAAAGATTTTGTTTGTAAGTTCAAGTAGTACTTACCTCTGGGTCAAAATCATTTCTGAGTAAAAAAAGTTTTGCATGTCAAAATCTTTTACAAAGCAAAAAGGTTTGTTTGCAAGTTCAACTGAACATGATGTGGGATTTATACAAGCAGAGGGTTTGTTTTTTTTTCAAAATGGTATTTTTTTTTTGGTCTTTTTTTCCCTTTACTTGTGTAACAGGTAATTAAAATGTAATTACCAGGAAGAGTCACAATTGGACCAATGACTAGGTTTGTAGGGAAGGCAAATAGCAAAAGACATGCCCCTTTACCACTGCATTGTACCAGCTCAGCCCAGCTTGGCTCTACTCGGCTCTACACGGTCTGACCCAGCCAAAATGCAAAGTGAACGTTACGAAAGGCAATGCGAGAGTACAAAGCTGAAGACCAGTGGCTGCCAAAAGACAGCGTCTGATGGTAAAATAAGGCCTTATATACAATAGATGTGTCATTGAATGGTGAGGTCTATGTGGACTGAGCTTCCAGTAAAATGATGTGGAATGATAGAGGCCGAAGACCTGCTCTGATATCACTTTTGTCGGTGTATGGGGTTTACATTACTCTCTGTGTATGAGTGACGACTCTCTCTCTGATCAGTCAGTGGTCGGCAGTAGAATTTGGTACCAACTTAGCCCTGATAGAACCGCTCCGATGGTTTTACAAAAAAAGAAAAACTTGTATCACCTACAACCCCCAGTGGAAAAGTGCTAAAAGTGAGTAGAGTCAAGTAGAGCCGAGCTGAGTCGTGCTGTAAAGGTGCAGTGAAAACGGGGCATATGAAGAATGAAGAATGAGTGGAACCACAGGTAAATTTAGCTGAAATGCATTTAAAGACTTTTACATTAACAACAGTGACCATTCAAGATGGAATAACACTAGTGTAACATAACCAGTATAACATAAAATACAAGAAATAAAAAGAAAATCCCCAATCTGAGGTCACATTTGTTGTCCTGGTCCTGCCGGCTTAACTGTCAATGTACAAGTCAAGAGTCAAATCCAAGGAAGTGTATGTATCAAGTCAAATCCAAGGGTGTATGTGTGGTGTAGAACTGTCCTACCGCACAGTTGCAAACTTCTATGGCAGGAGAACAGCTTGTTTTCTGAGGGCCACGGTTTGGTCCAGTTCAAATGAGAAGGCTCACCATCTCCCTCATCAAAGGGAAGAAAATCCATCTCCAAGGTTCAATGGCTCCCATATAAAAGGCCTAGCCTGTAGAATGAGCAGGACCACTGTCATTAAGTTCATACATCTATCTTATTATATGGCCATATCACTACTAATAAAAGTGCTTCAGTAAATATGACAGTAAAAATAAACACTTTAACATTAATAATAGTAATTTCAAATTGTAACATTCTTAGAATGTAGCTTATAATAATGAAATATAATACAATGGGATTTACATTATATTTCAATGTTATAAGCTACATTCTTACCATGATGCTCATTTATGAATTATAAAGTTCACATTGTTGATAAACACTCCAATAATCAGAAAATGTAATAAGTCATTTTTCAGTATTACACCTTTAAATCATAATTGCATTATAATGTTCAACCAGAAGGCAGAGTTTTTAAAAGATGCAAAAATAAATTTCTATTATACACAAATTATAAGAGATCAAGAAATGCATTTTTGTCATAACAAAATATATGTATCTTCACACTTCTTTAGTGCAACTTGACAGTTTTGGCAAAACAAAGTGTTGAAATAGCACCAAAAGTACATAAATCCCCACTTCAATGTTTTCAGTGCAATTTTAGTGTTGGACAACTAAAAGCCAACTGTGACCCCACATGGCTTTAGTTAGCACTGCAAAATAAAACAGAATAAAATACAATCAAAGTAAATTGGGGCATTGATAAAACACATTCAAGGTAACATGGGCCATTAATAAAATACATTCAAAGTAATTTGGGGATTTAGCTTCAAAAACACTGATGCAACATTGATGTTGACATTTACTGATGTAGCATCTCATTCTGCCTGTGCATGCCCTCTTGCCACTTTAACAGCTATCTAGTGGCTAATCACTAGGCTAACGCTGCTAACCTAGCTCAAATATATCCCCCCCAAGAACTCCAAATTAATAGTTTTCATACAGAGATCACCCAAGGTCCCCACTCATCTGCAGAGATGTGCTGTATAAACAGTGGCAGTTAAATGTCCATACTCTGTTTTACTCGGCTAGCCCAGACCCACTGGACTCACCAAAGGACTTCTAAAACTCGAATAGAGGAGGTCCGAAACACACTTCTCCGTGTTTGCTGCCAGTCAAGGGGTCTGCATCGGTGAATTCGCAGAGAGCAGCCAGGTCTTTTCTCCTGTGTCTTCCTGAATTGGGTTTTTGTTGAATTTTCCAGATTCAAGGTTGTGTTCATCAGTGTCACTCAACGGAAAAACAGTTGTTACAAATGTTCGTCACTCAACAGAGGGGGATGGGCTAAACTCGACTGACCAATGGGGAAGTCTTTTTTTTTTGCTTGGGCCTATTAAATCTCCCACGAGCGCAATATGGTTGATTGACATATTTATTGTGGAATCACAATTACAGACTCTGGGTCCTAATCCCACCAGTTACAGTTGCATAATAAGGACATAAATTTCTTTTCATATGGGGTCTGCTACAGATGTTACTCCTCCATTAGCTTCACCTTCTTGTATTCATCAGAAAATGGAAAAAAGCTGAAGTTCATTCTGATCTACTGTAGAAACAATGCTTTGGAGGTGACTTACTCAATCTGAAGATGTATACAATACATTTAAAAACACTGAAAACTAGGGATGGGGAATCCAGAACTGATTCTTTTTTGAAAACCCATTCATTCATTCATTCCTTTTCTGCACCCGCTTTTTCCTCAGGGTCAAGGGGGTCGCTTGGAGCCTATCCCAGCTACTTAAAGACAAAGGCCTGGACATGTTGCCAGTTCATTGCATTTGGTTTATAACGTAGCTACAACATGGCATTGAGGCAGAAATACTCCATAATGTATGTTTCACATAAAAAGATGACACCAGGGCAACATGTAACAATTCCAAATCTTCAAAGAGGGGAGATACCTCCAATATGATCAGACATTTATTCACACAACATGCAGTTCATCTGCAGGAATATCACATGTTTGATACACTATTTAGTGATGCTTGTGAATCTAGAGCAAACACCAGGGAGTCGTCCAGGCCTGTTTTGTTTTGGGTTTTTTTGTTTGTTTCTTTGTTGTTGTTGTTGTTGTTGTTTTTTTGGTTGTTTTTTGTTTTTGTTTTTTTGGGGGGGTTTTTTGGGAGGGGGTGTTAAAGCGTCTTAAGTGTCACATTCACTTTGTGAACACACATGGTGTGAGCCCGCCCCCTGAACCACCCAGCATCATCTGTTATTATTATTTGTGCATACTGTACATGTTATATTTTCTGTGCAGAGATGGAAATATAAAAGACAGATAATGCAAACAAACCTGTGTATAATCTTTTATTCCCTCAACTAATGAGCATCAATAAGGTATCATAATGATAAGCAAAATCAATAATGGAATCAAAATCATTAAATTCTTATCAATTCCCATCCCTCCTGAAAACACATTTTGAAGTGTTTTGATATTAACAACATGACCATGAAAATCATATTCCACTTCTGCTGTTAAATTCTGCTGAATCCTGTGAGCCTTTGAAACTGACACTGTAATTGTCATTTGATAATAATCAATACGCTTCATGTCTGATCAGTTATGTGGTGCAAATTATACACTGATAATAATAGTCTGGAAACAAACACACTGTGGTCTAAGCAGCAGATACAATATTTTGTGATGTAATTATTAAACAGGGTCATCTGCATTTGGTTTAAATCCAAAATAGATCACACATTCCAACACAAAACCAACCATTATGTTTGATTATGTGGAACATTGTCCTGGAAGTGCATTTATATTAGTAACCAATTATCTTAGAAAGCTTGTGCAAGGTGCTACATGCTGTTTTTATAAACCAAGAAAAAGTGAAGTGATTAATATTGGTGTGACGTTTCTTTGGACGCCTGTGCTGTTCGTCTCAACGGTCACATGGAGTCAGGTTTCCCAGATCTGTAAAACACAGCTGACAAGTTCAAAGTCATTATGAGCCATAGAGAGATTTATGAAAATAAGACAAATAGAGACTTCAAAAAAAAGGCTGAAAACAGTGAAGCTGTACTGTAAGCCTTATGGAGAAATAATCATCCATCCACACTGCACCACATGGGATTAGGTTTTGAATATGTAGTTATTGTGTTTGCTTTAACTCGCTGTCAAGCAAGGACACCTGTTCATAAGCCACTACAGGAGAAGCTGCTCTGACACAGGAGAGGTGAAACATCATTAAAGGAGATTATCTCAGAATAAATACTTGAATGAGGTTGCCACCCAGGCTCAGCCTTACAACGTGCTATGGGACCTGCTGATAACACGGCTCAAGATTATATCTCATCCATCAGATCCACGTTCATAAGTATGCACTCAAACACCAAGCCAGCAGGTGAGGTCTTTCTCTGGAGGAGCACCTGCTTTAAAATCCCATACACTGTGGGATTCAGTTAATGATTGGCATAAGTTGTCATTAACTTGCTCAAGCAGACAGAGCAATTAACATTGACTTTATTTCCATACCCTATGGGCCAGTGATTATTGCACTCAGTGAGCAGCGTAATGCCACAGGAATGAATTACATTCTCTTAGAAGTCTGTGCATTCAGAGCAGAGGCTCGCACAATGTTTCCACTCAACCATGAATATGTGGTAAAAGGGAAGAAACGATAGCGGCAACACAGCAGCATGTGAGGAGGCTGCTGCTGCTGTGTGGCCCGTTAGCTTTTCATAATGGGGGATCCCAAGGCGCTCCTTATCAGAAGACTCCAAGCGGGGTTAGAAAGAGATAAGGCCACAGGCAAATGTGAGCCACAATTCATTGCTGTGGGAGCTGCAGCCCCCGTGACACATGTCCTTGTGTGTAATCTCTTGTAGTACATGGTCAACTGAGAGCCTGTCAATGGGCTCTTTATAAAGATCGGCTAACGCTAACACATTAGTCACACCAGCAAACAGGCTAAGATTTAGTGGGGAGTCAACAGGTAGGGCTGGTGGGTGAAACGCTGCAGTCAGGTTCAATTGTTCCTCTGTCTTTATTTCACACAGCGGTGACTTGCAGACAGCTGAAACATACAACACACAGCCAAGAGCCACAAAAGAGGTGCTGTTCCTATGGAAAACATAAATATGATGGACAAGGAGCATGAAATAACCCACAAAATAGGTTTATTCTGTCTAAAAAAAATAGATTAAAATTTTGGGTTTACTCAAAATATGCTGATCAAGTAAAAGAAAAATCTGAAAAAATAAAAAAAATCAAGCAAATACATGTGAATACAGAAATATGTGAATAATATGGTTTATAAATCTACTTTGGTACCTACTGCATAATTGTTCTATATTGGCATGGAATAAGTAAAAGAAAATGAAAGAATTTAAATACATTATTTGGTCTTTGATGTTTGATATACAATTATAATTCTATCAATTAAGAAATTAAATACTGGAGTAGTTTATTAAAGTAGCAGTGAAATTGTTTTAATGGATATTAGCTCTAATCTAATCAATTAGAGGAAATATATAAGAAATATGGTGGAAGGGTGAGGACATTTCTAAGTTTGAAATCCTTAAATTGTAACAGCTGGAATATTTTTGATAATTTATACATAACATTAATTAAATCAAGAGCTCTGAATCACTCCTATTATGAGTCATTTAACTAAACATATTTGTCAGGATGATAACTGATAGACGAAAAGTCCATGTTTGTGTTTGTGGGGGAAATATTCTGAGCAGATGTCCATCACGTCCTCAGCATCACTGATCTCATGCACCAGCATCAGGCCCATTGATCCAGGCTGTGATGAACATATCAGTCTTCCACCTCCAAACCTCAGCAAGATATCACTTCTGTTCCCTGACTGCCCCTGTCCTCATCCGCCAGCTGCAGACAATAGATCAAGAAGGACGGTGCCAGAATTTCCAGAAAGCAGAGGCTGGCTGGCAGGACAGCAGAAGAGCTGGGTGTTATGAGAAAGCAGGCAATCTGGCTGGCAGAGCAAGTCAGTCAACAGATGCTGCAGTGGGTCCCTGAGGGCCAGAGCCCATGTTCACTACACCTGGAACACATAAAAGCAATGTTCACCCACACCTGGAGTCAACACAAACCTTGTTATCTCCACCTGGAACTCACACACACAGCGATGGCACTTTGGAACTGCAATATTTCCTTAAATGCACTGCAAAAAAAAAAAAGGATGTAATCGCTGGAAAAAATTACAAATTAAAGTAAAAGTAGATATAAGATGTGAGTGGTGCTGATAATGTCAGAGGAAGCCTGTTTAATTTCTTCTTCAGCGGAGTCCGTCTGCTTAGGCTGATATTAAACAGACAGTATTAAAGAGAAAATAGAAATGTATCTGCAGCAGCTGGAATGACAAGCACCATATACACAGGACTGACCCCGGTGACAGAGAGACACCACTTTTCACCGCCAATAACACGGCCTCACCTCAGCAGCCCATTATACAGCCTGCAGTGGATGTGAACACACGATGATCCGCTCTACAGTAATGGAGAGGCCACATTATTATTAGCAGCATGTTTACCACCTCATTCATGATGGTCAGCTGTGTGACACTGGCGCTCAGGGGTTTTAACAATCCTCTAAGTGTATGAGCTTCATAAACACAGCTTCATCTCAGGGTGGAGATGAAGCACGGAGAAATTACATCTGTCACAGAAAATGACTGAAAATATTTTTATTGGCTTTTTAACGTGCTATGAGACAAATACAGAAACCCTTATTTGCAAACTGGCCTGGTATAAATTAGATTAAGCTTGAGGAGTTAATTCTGAATTAAATGGCAATTAAATAGGTTAATTAAAAAGAAGTAATAATGTAAAATATACATATTAAAATAAGAGAGTTAATGTTTTTTCTTAGTTTGGAAAACTGCAGTTTATACCCTTTAAATAAATTAAAATACCTTAAAAAATTAAATTCAACCACTCAAGTTGTTATTCTTGTGAACAGTTCATCAAACATACCATATTCTTTCAGCTGATCTGAAAATTAGCCATAATATTCTGCACGGCTCCACGTCCACTTTCACACCTGCCGTTTACACAGATTATCATGAACCTGTTTTAAGACCGTATTTTGTGCTCAGGATTTTTTGCCACATATCTGTTAGTTGTGCACACACACACACACACACACACACACACACACACACACACACACACACACAGTGTTAGACACCTAACAGCCAGGAGCATGAGCACTTGCAACGTATTACATCTGGATCCACATGTAATAAATTAAATATGACAGAAGTGGCTGCAAATCGGTTCAGTGCTTTTCAATTTAGAGAAGACGAGCAATGATGAAAGCGTGAAGCTTCAGGCGCTCAGACTGGAAAACCTGCAGCGAGTTAGTCCTGCACAAAACTGGCTCTGCACAAGGCTCAGCTGGAACCTCCTGGAAAATAGAGCAGGTCTGGGATTTTTAAATGCTCCATAATTTAATCACAGATAGTCTTAGTCTTAATCGTGTGTAAAAACGGTTTAATTTATTCTCTAATGTCATCACACTTATTTCAAAATAAAACGTGCAAAACGTGTGGCGCAATCTAAAACGTAAGAAAGCACCAATGATAATAATAATAATAATAATAATAATAATAATAATAATAATAATAATAATAATAATTCTGACAAACATAAGCTATTATTAAATATGAAGCAATTCTATTTTCATTAGAATTAATCATCAAATTAGAGCCAATATAAATTGCAGGTTACAACCCTTATTAATAAAAATAAAAAATTGTACATTTCTATAACTATCAGCACTCTTAAAAAAATTCTAATTATTTGATCATATCCGAAGACAACAAGCAAGCATTTGAGTTTTTATTAAATAAAAGTGCATTACATTAACCTGCGATACACAACTGTGCAGGATTCAGTCACTGTTACCAACTTAAACCATATAAATAAAAATAAAAAAATAAAAAGTGTGAGCGGAAATATTTTGGATCCATTGCGGAGAAACAATCAAGTGTATTACAAAAGCACAATTCTGTCACAACCAGTTTTTTTTTAATGTACAGGTGGTGCGTTCCATGTCTCCTTTGGATTTTTTCTCCTTTTTTTAAATTTTATTTTTTAGATTGGTGAATGAAGAGGCCTTCACTGACCCAATGAGAATGTGGTGATTTCTAGAGGAAGGCGTTCAAAGAAATGCATAGGCCTTTTTTTTTTTTAACCACACAAACATTATGGCCCAGCGTTGAAGGTCACTGTAAAATGTGTTGTGAGTAATTACAAAACGAAAAGAAAAAGAAAAAAAAAAAAAAAAAAGAAACTCTGATGCCTGTTGAACTGGAAGAGTCAGCAGTGCGGTCTGTACAAAACACTTTTTACACATAAATTATTCACAGCAGTATAATTTCTATTGGATACAACTCACGCTTCTATTTACAAGTAAGTACCATCTTCTCGTTGAAACGTCAATAAAATTGCAGAGTCCGTATTTTGGCCATAAAATTGTTCATCCTATTTCATCTCCTCCTAACTTTGTCAGGGGCAGGTGTCTTCTCCATCATCGTGCAAAAAAGTACAACTAACTGAAGAAAAAAAAAAAAAAAAAAAAAAGTCAATTTGGAGAAAAGTGTGTAGAATGTGATCTTAAAATGCGCACGACTCCGAGAGTTCGTTTATTTCATGTCCCATAAAAATAATAATAATTATTATAATAGAATAAAAAAAATTTATGAGCTGTCATTTTCTGACGTGTGGATTAACAGAGAGGAGCTGGGTTTGTGTTTTTTCAGCAGCTGTGTGATTTTCTCGTCGTCTGAATTAGGGTCCAAAGGTCTGTTATAGTCATCGTCATCTTCTTCATTGTCCGACGTCCCCTTCAGCCTCTCGGTTTCTGAGTCCTGTTTCTTTTTTGCAGTGGCCATCTCCGCTGCGTGCTTTTTCCTCCATTTAGTTCTCCTGTTCTGAAACCACACCTGACAAACACAGAAAATACACCTTTACATTTGTCTCTACACATGGTATTTATGCGAGACAGACTTTAGACAAAAGAAAACACACTCATGGTTTATATTTTATGCTTCAGAAATAAAAAAAAAAAAAAAAAAAAGATTTATAGAATGTAAATAATAATATCAATAATAATAATATTAATAATAATGTATGAATATTTTTTATTTCGTGGTGGTTTATTAACAAAAAGTGTTCTCTAAACCTTATGCTTTTAGTATAGCCCAGAGCAAATTGTTCCATGATGATTTGCATAAAAATATTATTTTATTTTAATTTTGGCTAGATAAAACAGGATAAAAAAATTACACTCATAATGCATGAAAATACTGCTTGCCATAAAAAAACAATAAAAATAAAAATTGCAACCAAACCGTGCTTTAAGCCAAAATGAAACTTCAGTTTGTTTTTGTTCAAACAGTTAAAATAAAAAAAATAATAATAATTATAATAAGTGTTTGGAATATTTTTCTGTGCAGATGAAATGATCATATTTGGTTCCTACCTTTACTTGGCTCTCTGTCATTCCCAAAGAGTACGCCAGCCGTGCTCTCTCCGGCCCTGCCAGATATTTAGTCTGTTCAAAAGTCTTTTCCAGCGCAAAAATCTGTTGTCCAGAAAACGTGGGTCGTGTGTGTTTTCTTTTCCCATCTTTGTCCAGTAACACGGAATTCTGATCTGAAATATAAAACATAAACCCCATAAATAATGCACACTGGAGTGGCCTCTCTGAAGGCCATGTATGAGACATTCTGTTATTTAAGTAGTAGTTTTATTATTTAAATCGTGGTGTTTGGTGTTTTTTATTTAAATGTAATTATCTGTTTTATTGCTACAGATGAATTCAACTTCCTTGTATTGTTTTTATAGTTTGTTTTGTTTTCCTCTTGTCACACTTACGGGGTGAACATGCGAACCTGGCGTCCCTCCAGTGCGGACTCTGCATGACTCCGGGCCAAAAGATCGGCGTCCTGCCCGGGAGATCCGCCAGGGGCTTCGGGTACCGGGCCACCGCCACCGCCGCCGCGCTAGGACTGAAGTACAGTCCTGGAGGCGGCGGCGGGCTGAGGCTGCTGAACCGGGGCAGTCCTGACAAGATCCCCGCCGACGAAGAGGCGGCGGCGGCGGCCACGGCGACGGTGGCTCCGACGGAAGCCGCCGTGGGCCGGTTGAGGATGTCGTTAATTCCGTGTGGGGTGGCGGAGGTGCACTGATGCGGGGATCCGAGCCCCGAAGACAGACCCGTGGAGGTTTTGATCCCCGGAGAGGACACGGCCATGCCCCCCGGGTTAGGAGAGGTGGTGGCCGGTGAGGTAGATGAGGTGGGGCCGGTGGAGGAGAGGGGGTAGGCCGGGTACAGGGGGGTCTTCATCTCGGTCATGCTGTGCAGAGCTGCTAGAGGAGGGGTGCTGAGGAGGAAGGCGCTCTGTCGGGACCCGTCCATCTGACCCACGGCTAACATAACCAACACCAAAGTGCGGCGGGACTGGGTGAACGGTCCTGGGGGTGTGCGCCCGGAGGAGCGGCGGCTCTGCGCGTCTTTGGGTGGGTGGCCTTACGCACCGGACAGACACAAATCCACTCTGCTCTCTGAGTCACATTAAATGTCCATATCAGGCTGAATTTGTCAGAAAAAAATCCACTTTGAGAATCAGCACAAAGCACCAAAAATAAGTGTGTTCCACCGCAGGAGTGTGGATTCCCACGCAGGTTTTTCCCAGACTCAGCTCCACTTCAGACCGGCTGGACTCAAACCGGACGATAAAAACACACTTTCTCTGATGTGTTCAAGGAGTTCTTTGAGATAATAAAACATTATCATCTGTTTCCAGTGTCTATTAGCCTACCTCAAAAGTCCAAACTTTGAGAGGGGAAAGCGGCGAGCAGAGGGGTGTTTCTGTCCGGATTGGATGACCTGGCAGTGACGTCAGCATCTGGATTTGGGAGGGCTTCCTCATTGGCTCCACATCACAGCTCTGATTTGCTGGATGCTCCACTATCAGACGACAAATAAACGATAGCAATCTGTTCCAGATTAAATGGAGTTGTGTAGTAAAAGAAAGATCTGCATTTAAAAGTCAGCAGGGAAACGTAATGTTGTTTTGATAATACGCAGATACATTAAGATAAAACCTAGACTTAGTTTATTTTTTTATGGAGGTAAATATTTTCATTTTCAACTCATTATTTTTTCATTTTTATGAAATACATTTTAATTGATTTTTTAATTCTCAGGCGCTTCGTTTAATTTAGGCTCATTCGTTAAAAAGGTGAAATCATGCTTTAGACAGTGTCTGGATTAAACCTGATTTCTGCGTTTTCAGGACACAGGTGTTGTCTTCAGGGTCAACATAGGACGCACTCACTCCACTATTCTGACCATTTATATAGCCGATGACGCTTAGTAAAATCAATCTGTATTTTTAAAAAGAAGAATATATTTATTAATCAATGTAATGATGTTTTAAGCCTTATTTAAAAGGCCATGAAAGAGGCTTTAAATAAACCTAAAATCACTGTGATTCATTTATAAAACAGAAAACATGGACGATTACAGACAGTGTTGCCTTCACTGACTTTCTTAATAACTAACATGAACAGGTCTGACCCTGTAATGAAAAATTTACATTTTATGCTTTAATCGTAAATACTGAACCGACAGAACAGTCTAAAATGAGAGCAGTCAGCCTTTTAGTATGACATGAAATGACACATCAAACCGACACTAAAAGGAGCTGCTCTTTAAATTAGGTTTTGACAGGTCGTGAATGCAAATTAATTGGTTTAGTTCACATATAAACTGTCTAAATAGAGTAAACGAATACAGTGTATTTAAGCGAATGCACGGACACAAATCTGTAATTGAGTATCCCTCAGGCCACATAATATTTTTTATAAAATACACATAATTTAAGTCTGATATCTGTAGACAATGAGGTGCGGGACCAACAGAATGAATTGGTCTGTTGTGGTTTTACAAAGTAGTGATTCCTCCAGATGTCTGAACACCTTAAAACATCCACATAGAAGTCACTGTAGGACAAACAAACACAACGAGCATTAAGGTCACCACAAACAGCTAATATATTATTTATAAAAGGTTGGAAAACTATTTTATTATTGATTAAATATCTCATAAATTAGCCAAGATTCTTGCTTTTATTAAACTATTTTTCAATTGCTTAGAAATATCTCATTACTTTATTTACATGTTCTGATCAGTTATAAAATTAAGTGTTTTTTTGTTTGTTTGTTTGTTTGTTTGTTTGTTTGTTTCAATCATCGTTATTTGTCCGTTGTTTTGTTAGTCTGACAGAAAAGTAAAACTGGACCCTCCAAATACCCACAATGCAACTGAACATTTCCATTAAGCTAAGTGTCTAACGTTGGCTTCGCCAGGAAATAATACACATGTATGAGTTGAATCTTTAGCTCCATGTGTCAGCAGCCTGGTCTGTAGTCTGTGAACAGGTCTACATGTGCACCTGTACACTCTGAAACCAAAACAGGATCTGTGGAAGTCTGACAGTCTGCTGCTCATCAAACACAGCACACGGACGCCCTCTGGTGGCCACACAGGGAACAGCAGGAGATCAGTCAGGCACAAGTAGTTCAGAATTCTAATTAACACAAACATGTGCTGTCCTATTTGTACACGAGTCATTATTTTGTCACATGGCTGTGGCATACTAGTTATGCAGAAGAGGATTAGGGCCACTGACGAAAAAAAAAAAGAAATAAAATAAGGTCAAATACATGTATTTTTAATTATTTTGAAAATAAAGTCAGAATTCTAAGAAAAAAGTCAATCTCAGAATTTTGACTTTTTTCTGATAATGACATATTGGACCTTAATTTTCTTTTTTTTTTTTTCTCCAGTAGCCCTAACCCTCTTCCCTACAGTCATGATGAAATTTTAAACCCATATTCCTGATAGTATTACATGAATACTTATTTATTCCATTATTCACTAACCTGCAGTTATAAAAATTAGAAAAATGCTTAGGTACTTTTCATGTTTGGCTTTAAAAACAGCCAAGAAGTCTTAGTTAAATTATCGCCAACACTTATTAGATTCACTTTAAGTCAAGGATGAGTTTTCCAGCAGCAAAAAGAAAAAAAACAATTGTAAATCCTAAATCTACTAGGATCAGCAGTGTCCAGATTTCCTCATCTGACAGCACCACCTTGGAGGGACTACGACCATACTTTTCCCCCAAAATAATACAAATAGCAACTTCGGTCAAGTATGGTAAGGAAAAAAAAACTTTTTCCATTTTTCCACTTCAAAGACTCTGAATAAAACAACAGAAACACCTTACAAGTACTGAGGATTGAAGAAGGCAACACCTTCAGAATAAACTAATACAACATAAGGGCTCTTAATAAAAACATTGTTCCACAAAATGTAACATATATACATTTTGTATATTATACAGTGATTTACTGTAATTGTATGACTTTCTAGTTACTATGGACAGTGTTATTTCTATCAAATAACATTTAACTGTTAGATTCAACACCAGGTCAGAGGCAGCGTCTATTTGTTAGGTTTCTACAGCACCACAGTTTGCATATATTTTACTTTATGGGAATAAATTATCCTTGACAATTCACAAACTATTAAACTGTGGGTTGTTACTGATGGGTACAGATGCATTTCTGAGTTACATTAAAGTTATAGACATAATTTGAGGTCACATACAACTGTAGGTTATAAAATGGTTTTTGGCAAAGTCTGACTGGGAAGTCCAGACATTTTTTTGTGCATTTAATAAGAAACAAATTTTTTCAATGAGCAACAATCTTAAGACATCTTTGTAATCAGGTTCTGAATAGTTCCTCCTCCAACCACTTCTGCTGGAGCTTATTTTCCTGACATTTGCCAATATCCTCTCTATTTTCACCACAGCAGGGCAAGCTCACAGCACATGGCACTCCAGGTATCTGGTGGTGTGACTTTGTGCACCAGCTGTAAACAGTCACTTAAATAGTTCCACCTGTTATCACCATGTTATACTTCCAATCAAATTTAATAAATGTTTATAAAATCCAAATTGTGAATGTTTTCTTCATCAGGTATTTAATATTTTATGCATCTGGACATTGAATTTAATGCCATTTAAGACCTTAAGTTTTTGCGAAATCTATTGAATTAATACTTGATAATAACCCACAGAAACCCTGTAATTCTTTGACCAGTGTTTGTGTACGATCATGTCCTCTGTGAGAAGTGCCTCTTAACCATGTTCTCATACCTTGACCAGTACATTGTGCAGTCATCAAATCTCTTCTGAAGGCATCAGTATTTAAAATAAAGACACAAAGCACTGGATTGATAAGATTGGAATTTTATTCTTATTTACTCCCGTGCCATGAGCTTCTGCTTCTTCAGCTTCTTCTGTGAAACCTGTGGAACAAACACTCGGTCATTAATCCAGTCATGTTCTCAACAGTAGGTGGTACTCAGGCCTACGTTGCTCAGTATATTCATGGTTTGTTTTCATGGGTTATCCAAAGGTGTCCTAAGAAGTCATCATTGCAACTGTATGAACAACAGGAGAACTATGCAGGACAACCACCACCGATCTATGGATGACGTTCAACCTGCTCTGAAGTCAGTGGCAGATTGAAGGCCTCGGTGAGTCCAGCCCAACATCGATGGACTTGTGTGTACCTTTTTCTTCTGGGCCACCTCCTCTTCTGGTTTGGGGACGATCTGCTCCTTCTCCGTGAGGATCATCTCGATGTGGCAGGGGGAGCTCATGTAGGGGTTGATGCGACCATGGGCGCGGTAGGTGCGTCTCCTCATCTTGGGGGCCTTGTTGACCTGGATGTGCTCGATGACCAGAGAGTCCACATCCAGACCCTGTAACAGCAAAAACACGCCCATGATCAGCCCCACATGATGGAAACTCTCCCACACTGGTCCTTCTGCTGTCAGTAGGGAGAACCACAACACCTGAAACTCAACTATTGTAAAGTCTGCACCTGCTTCTGTTCCAGTGTTCCTTTGTCATGACTGGAGCCGGTCACAGTTCAGATAACCAGGTACTATCAGTACTTCTGTTTGAGGATGATCAACACATCCAGTGTCTCTGAAGACCGTGAGTTTGACACGTAAGACGTACATTAATCAGCACCGGTATCAAACATGCACGTCCTCAGTAGTATCATGATCCGACAGCGGGTTGGGGTCCCCTAATTTGACATTTAGTTTTAGATTTGTCAAGTACCTGCATAGTCATGTGTCATAGTGAGAGGTTTATTTAAATATCCAATACATTACTGTGATTCAACGCAGTGTATTAGGCAGTGCATGAAAAGCATGGCCAAAAAATGGTGAAAACAATCAATATATTGTTCTCTTATCATGGGTATTACCATGTCGAGACCTCACAAATTTGTTTTTCGCCGAGAATACTGTAAACCCCATCCCTGGTCCAAAATTTTTTGGGGATGGGGGGGCGGCAGGAGGAATACGATGATACTGTTGTGCTATGCGCATCACTTTTACACCCAAAGGAATATTATACACCCTGTTTTTTGTTTTACACACCCAGTTCCTCCATTTCTGCCTAATACACTGACTGCTTAGGTGGTTCAGTTCAGTTACCCAGTTTCTTAAGTCAAAAACAGTCTTTTCGAGGCCAAAAAATGAAAATTACTTTTTCTCCAGTTGTTTTGGGAGGCAATGTTATTCTCATATGCTCTGGTTATAAGAACTGAAGACAAAACATGATTTCACATACCCTATTGAAACTGTATGAGCAAATAAGAACATTAATCATATTACAGGCAAAAAGCTGCATTAAAAATGTGTTCAGCAAGAAAGGTCAATTGAGGTATTTTCCAGAAAGCCAAACCTTGCTCAAATCAATTCCATATACTGCCCAGTCTCCAGATGTCAATTCAATTTTTCCTCTGGGAATGATGTTGGCTGATTAACTATTGGCTTTGTCAATATAACAAACAATTGTTACACAACCCTTTAAAAATGCACCAGTCAATCTTCTACGTCTATCCAATTGTACAGTATCAGTTAAACCATAGTTTCTTATAACGACCACAAGGAAGATGGTTATAAAACTACATTGAAGACAGGATGGTAACACACAATCCAAATTTTAGCTTATATTAAATGAAAACATCAATTCTACTTCACAATACCAGTCAGCACTAAAGTTCTTCAATGATGACAATGTGATTCACAGTTAAGTGTCAGATTGCTCAGATTCATTTAGTTCTTTTCATGGTTTATACAAAGGTGTCCTAAATGGTCATCATTGCAATCTTTGTGAAGTACAGACACATCTGTGACAAGCACCGTAAGACTTCAGGACCAGATGAACTATGTCAACACTAAATGTTTGTGTTTTGCTAAAGTACAAACTGTTTGTGCTTTTGATCAACAAGGCAACTATTACTCCTTTAAAAATCTGATGTCATGTTAACGCCTATCTAAAAAATGAGCCTAGTTTGGTAACATCAAAGAGCAGGACCACTCGGAACAGACAAACAGTGAGATGGTTTTAACACATATACTGTAACCTCACAAACAAATTACCCCAAATAGAATTGGTTTCCTTGTGACACCAACATTAAGTTTCCTCAACTCTTATTTCCTGTACCTTTCTACAACTCCAACCATGATATATAAGAGTTAAATGAGCACAATATCCAACAAATATACACAATTAATCCCTATAGGCAATTAGATACACTCCTACTCAACCACAAACTGCACAGATGAGTGAAGCAGATGAATACAACCAGAGGGACCTTGAACATACCTTCAGCTCAGCATTGCTCTCAGCATTCTTGAGCATGTGGAGGAGGAACTCTGCGCTCTTCTTTGGCCAACGTCCCTGTGTCCAGCCAAACTGTTTGGCCTGGAAATGACAACAACTGTTAGACACTGATGACAGACATTAATAGTGCTAACCCACTAGTTAAATACTTCTCGATGCTGCTCAGACTGAAATGGTTGGTTTCATCTTTAATCCAAAGGTGTCCTAAGATAGTCATCAGTGCAGCCATTGTCCATCTGAACTCTCCAGTCAGGACTCACCTGGGCACATCTGCCCACACCACCGTTGTAGCGACGGAAGGGGACACACTGGTGCTTGACGATCACATCCCTCAGGTACTTGTTAGCTTTGCGGATGTGCATGCCCTTGATGGCCTGGGCTGTCTCACGGGTGTTCTGAAATGGAAAAACACCGATCACAACTCAACTGGGAGTTCAACAAAATAGCCTCATAACGACAACCTCAAATATGTTACAATGATTGAGATGTTCATAACCTTACCTTAAAGTGAACACGGAGGTTGGAGCCCCTCGACTTGCATGCTAGAGAAATAATAAATAATTAACCAGAGTAGATCTTTCAATGTATTTATGTTTATGATAAATTCGTCGCTCAGTTAATTTGCTTTTTTTTTCATGTGAAATCCAAAGGTGTCCTAAGATGTCATCACAGCAACCACACAATGTGCTAAACTTCACCCAATCATACGAACGTATTTTACTCACATTTAGTCGGGTTCTCGGGGTCAAGTGAGTAGCGGACCATTTTCAGATATCTGTAAGATGAGAAGAATGTTATAGTCAGTGTCGGTGATCACGGCTCCTCATGAGGAGTCTGCTTTACTGTTAGCTTAATGTTAGCCTAACGCCAGACAAGCTATGGCTGCCCCAGTCACAAAATACACGTAACATTAACATTAGATAATAAAATTGGTCGGATACTGCTGGTGACGTGAAGTAATGTAGAATAATGGCTCTGTAGTTATTTGCGATTCATTAGTTTTGCTCGTTTTCATGCTTTGACGTAGCAAACATGGCTGAATGCTACTGTGATAGCTACCCAACCGGCTTCACCACAAATACCGCAAAATATCTGGTCTTTATGGCCCAATACGCCAACACATCACTACATCTCAAGTTTTTAAAAGTGATTTACGAAATACAGCGAGTTACAATACGGGATGGAGAAGATATAATATAGATTTAATGAGTATTCTACTCTTCATATGCGGGAACGTCCTCCTACCTCTGAGGCCGCGGAAGGAAGAGGAAGTAGCAGGGGCAGCGCTCCTCTTCTTCTGGTGTTTGTGAGCTTTACCGCCCCCTGCCGGAGCGGAGGGGACGGTCACTACAGGGAGACACCGCAGTGAGTGGCATTCAACAGCAGAGGGCAGTGTTTCACAGCCTGTTTATACGACATCTGGAAATCTGTTCATTTATAAGTTTTTTGTTAAGTTTGAAGGACTTAGAACTGTTGTTTTGTTTTTTTTTTAAATATTTTGTAATAATATTTTTCCTCTAAACCATTTATTATTATACTGTGATCTATATTTTGCCTTTAAGCTCATAGTTAATTAAATAGTTATTATATCAACATAAGAAAAATAAAGAAAAAGTATTTTTTCTCTTCAAAATATAATGCACAGCAGCACACATGCATTTTATTGCTGAATCAGTTTCCATTCACTACAGAGCCTCTGAACGTCCAAATGAGTTATATCTGATGCTGCTAAAAAGTTAAAAAAAAATTAAAAATAAAAATAAAAAAATCAACATTTTACCTTAATTATTGAAATGTATTGATAAATTACAGGTTGATAGTAGAGGTTTGACTTCTGGTAGCTATTCTGGGTTAATTTGGCAGGTAAAAAAAATGACCGTTATGATTCTTCTTTGCATCTGGATAATGTATTGTTTATAAATATCTAGGCCCTTGCACACATATTTTCCCCCTCATGTTTTTTCATTGGACTGATAACATACACTCAACTGGAATTAATCAGTTTTATATGGCAATAAATAGTATTGGCAGCTAATTTTTGGCTAAATTTTGGGCATATTGTGGTCCAAAGGATAATTGTTCCATTTGTGGTGGGAGTGACTGCTGATTATAAAATAACACGCTTTAAAATACTCATGGAGTAGCTGGGGAAATGCATTTCAACAAACCTAAAACATATGATATGTTTTAATTAATTTTTCTGAATGTTGACTTTTTACAGGTATATGGTTATCACAAGACAGTGAGACCGGAAATATGGTGATCCTATAGAATTTTTTTTTTTCTTTCTTTACATTGAGCTGATGAAAAAGATGAATTTTTACACTGTGGATCAAGGTTCATCTGTATCTATGATGCATTGCTGTAGATCAGGGGTCTCAAACATGTGGCCTGGGGGCCAAATGTGGCCCGCCAAAGGGTCCATTCCGGCCCGCAGGAGGAACTTGTAAAATCCAAAAATTACATAGTTCAGGTTCTATGTACAGACCAATTCAATCTCAAGTGGGTCAAATCAGTAAAATACAATCATAATAACCTAGAAA
>JAPTGZ010000005.1:42747788-42759433 GCA_029814645.1 Fowleria isostigma
TTTCTTGGTGTGGCCCACTTCAGATCAAATTTGGCTGAATGTGGCCCCTGAACTGAAATGAGTTTGAGACCCCTGCTGTAGATTAAACAAACCAACAGTAAATAGTTTAATTGAGCTATTACTGATTCATATTATTGCAGTAATATGAATGAAAAAAATAATATCATGTAGTAAAACACTACATGATATTATTATTATGTTTTGATTGCAGAACTTTGGAGTATTTTCACAGTCAAGCAGTTGCATTATTATATAAGTACAGGATGTAAATATTCCATCCACCATTGCATTTTATCATCATATGTGTACACACTGTCCACGTTTTTTGGTACACCTTGCTGGTACCAGGTGTACCTAATAAAGTGGCAGGGGAATGAACATTTGTGCTGTTTGAGGGAACTGGTTGATTCCACTGGTGCTTATGTTGAAATATGAAGATTTACTTTTATTTTCCCATGTAATAAAGAACATATGTCATTTGTTTTAGTACATTTGTAACAGGAATATAGACCTTATTACCACTTATCACTGCCTGGTTACTTTTCACCCACCCTGTGCGTAGCCCAACTGTGTGATTGTTTAATGCATGTATGTTCAGAGATGCTCTCCAGCATATATTGGGTGTAACAAGTGGTTGTTAGACCTACTGTTTCCTTTCCATCACCTTCAACCAGTTTAATCATTCTCCTCTGATCTCGTGCATCAACAAGATATTTTCACCCAGAGAACTATCACTCTCTAAATATTTTCTATTTTTCTGAACATTTTCTGTTGTGTGTGAAAATCTCAAACACGCCTGTCTGGAACCAACAACCATTTCACATTCAGAGTCACTAAATGACCTTTCTGTTACATTCTGATGCTTGGTTTGAATGTCAGCAGATCATTTTGAGCATGTCTACATGACTAAATGCATTGCCTTAGTCCCATGTGATCGCCCTATCACATATTTGCATCAATGTGCAGTTGAACAAACTGAAAAAAGTGACCAGTGAGAGATGGACTCTTTCAAAATTTGTGGTACTTCTATCCAGAGGAAAGTATTAAAAGAATTCACATTCATTATCCAGGTTGAAAAAGACTTCTGTAGAAGCTGAAATGTTAATTAACGCTTTTTAGTTAAATAAAAGTGTAAAGGTACTGGTTTCAAAAACACTTAAAGTATAAAAGTAAATGTAAGGGGAAAAAAACGCTATTAGGGCAAAAGCTTATGTGGCGCCACAGAGGCCTATGGTACACTAGTCCACCTCCCCAAAACAACATGTTTCTAAAGGCCATAATGACTATAATGTTCTATTAAAATGTTAATGTTGAAAAACGTGTGACGCACTAGTCTACCTGCTTCAGCTCATATATGCCCATTGAAAATGAACACATTTTAGTCCAATACAAATGAATTAAAGAACCATATATGTGTATTACTGATTATTAACATGTGTTTCATGAAGATATGATGACTAGTTGAATATAAATATTAGAATGGTACAAAAAGTCAGGTGTGATGGACAAGCCGGAATGAAATAGGAGTATGGAGGCTATTTTTAAAATGTAAGGAGTAGAAATAAAAAGTCAGCTGAAAAATAATTACTCCAGTAAAGTATAGATAACCAAAATTTCTACTTGGGTAAAGTAATGAAGTTTTTGTTCTTTGTTACTTTCCACCTCTGCTTCTATCCACTGAGTGTGAGGGTTTTGAAGACTATGATGAGTATGAGAATAATGTGAATACTTTGATATGGCCTCTTATTATTATGATGAATTGATGTGTTTAACAATGCTCCATACAGCAATTAAAACCTCTAACCAGGAAGTCCTGGTAAGTCCTTGAGTAGAGTTTACAAACTGTAGAGTCAATGTCAGGGAACGTTGAAGCTGTTCTGGAGTCACATCATATCAGATCAGATGGTATGATACCTAACTGTCCTCATTTGTCATCCATCTGTTTGCTTCATTATGTAGAGTTGTTTATATTGTTTTTAAAACCTACTGGTCATTTTTATGATCCAGGATGATTTCTTCATAACATCATGCGTTTGTCCTTCTTTCTCCCTTATTTATTGACATAATATTTATATAAGCAGACCTTTCTCTGTATCATGAGTTTGCTTATTTACAGTCATGTGTATAATTATGTCAGTCATACTTCAGATGTACTCCCGATCAGAAACTGAGAGTTGGATTGTGTTCCACAGAATTCATTTTCCTCACTTGTTGCACTGACTTCACCGTGTCCTTTGGCCTCAGGAGCATCCTCTCATGAGATGATGAATTCCTGTTTGTATTCACATTCTTATCTGTGGTGAGTGACTAATCATATGATCATTCCTTGGGTATGTGGATAAAAGCTGAGGAACTTTTGAGTCTGCTCTTCTGCAGATGTGATTAGTTTTCATTTTCCATTGTTTCCAGTTTCCTTTTTCCTAGAACAGGCTCCTGCATCATTATTTACTTATTAATGTTATGTTGAAATTGCACATCCTGAAGGCTATAAACCAACAATGTCTCCCAGTGACAAGTTCTCACAGTTTATTCCCTGTTAGTTTAAACAACTTGATAAACTGTCAAATAATGTCCCTGAATACAAGGAGTTTAATGGATACATGTACCATTAAGATAACCTGTAACTTATGACCTCTACTTGAGAAATCTAAACTTTTGTGATGATTGAATAAATAACAGACACAGCAGTGGTACTAAAGCCAGTAATTGGTTTATTTGTATTTGGTATTTCATGTTGTACGGTGAGATGTTCCAACCAGCTACATATAAAACCGTCTGTGCACTCTCACATTGGCCAGGTGAGTCATGCACAACATTGCACTGTAAATAATGTCAAAGCTAGAGTAGTGACATCCTGTGTCAACATACAAAAATAAAGATATTATTTACATGAGAAGGAGACATCTCCCTCAGTATGTTTATGTAGTTCAGTATGTTCTCTACCAGTGGAAAAAAAGCAGACCACAGATCTATCGCCTGACACTTGAGGAAGTCCCTTCTCCTTCCATATACACATACACACCCCCTCCAATTTATTTATATTAAGTGACCATTTCTGGACAAATTCAAGAGAACTCTTGAGTACTAAACAGAGGATGAACTTCCATCCTACACATGGTTTAGGTCAGAGGAGTCCACGTAGATAAATATCTGTACAAATCCAACTGACCACACCTTGGCATAAAAAGTAATCTGCTGACTTTACATCGCCATCACTGCACATCATTTCATGCTAAATAATCTGTACAGGGAGGATTACTGTGGTACAATCTGTCAGGGTTGTGTTGATCCCACAGTGGTGGATATGTACACATAAATAACAGACACCAGCTCATTTTCCTCCCGTAACAATCCATTTCATTTTGCCTGAAAAAGTAGGTAGACACAGATATTTACACATTTAATAACCAGCATCAGCATGTATCCACGCTGTCCTGCTCTCAGTGTCATGCTGCACAAACAAATAAAAAAAAAAAAGAAAAAAAAAAAGAATTGCATCAAAAGTGTAAAACATTAGAATATTGCAGTCCAGTAAAAATCTTCTCCCCTGATCACAGAGTTCTTTGTGTGTCTCTGGAAGGTTTAGCAAAATTTGGCCTAATGTTTGCAAGTTTCTCTGTTAAAACATCTTTTAGTGAACACTTCCTGTCATTATCCAGTATTAGATAGGTCAGAGTGTGAGTGCAGGTCTGCAGATATTGATGAAAAACTGTTGAGAATCCTGCAAACCATAGGCCAAAAATAGACAAGAAGGACACAACAGCCTCGCTGGACTTGGTGCTACTGTGTGGAAGTATACAGCTGATGTTTGTGCTAATCCAAGCTTCTTAAATACTGTTCACATCAATATGCGGAGACATCACAGGAGGGACAGAACGGCCTGCAATAGAAACAAACATTGAATTATTATACATAAAAATGCATCAATGTGAACAACTTAGTCTATCCTCAACTAGACTAGACTTCAACTTCTTTGCCAGTTTAGTTTTTTATTTTGATGTTCTTTACATATTTCCTACATATTGTGTTAATTACAGAAAGCACTTAATGGAGTAAACCAGGGGTGTCAAACTCAGTTTGGTTCAGGGCCACATTCAGCCAAATTTGATCTACAACCAGTATAAAACAATAACATAATTCTATATAAATAATGTCAACTCCAAACTTTCCTCTATGTTTTATAGTGAAAAAAGTAAAATTATATAATGTAAATGTTTATATCTACAAACTAACCTTTAAAACAATGTGAATAACAGAAACAAACTGAAATTTGTTAAGCAAAATATTAAGTCTCAGTTTATCATTTACACATGTACATTAAAGCTCACAGATCACAGTGGATCTATAAATACACAAAACATTTCCTTACAGACTGAATATTTGTGCAATTACACTTCTTAAGACATTTGAGGTTAGTCATATTTGTTCAGATTATTCTTTTTTGTTTATTTTATTATAAATACAGTAAAATTACATATAAATTACCATTATTTATAGATTATTATGACAGTATTTTACTGGTTTGACTAGCCTGAGATTGAATTAGTCTGAATGTGGAACCTGAACTAAAATGAACGTCCATATCTTAAGTATAATTTTTGTATCTTACAAATTCTTCCACTGGACCTTTTGGTGTCTGGGCCACATGTTTGAGACTCCTGGTCTAAACTCATAATGGGACCATGCTGGCATAGTTTGCTTCAGTGACTCTGCAAGAAATCTCGTACATATCCGACATTGATCCACTCTGCCGCTTTCCACTGGAGGTCAATATGATGCTGTGTCAGGACAGGAAGCAGGCTACAGGTGTCACAGAGATGTGGGAGGCATAGATGAGTGGGTCCAACGTGGAGCTGGCCTGGGGGATGCAGTCAGAAGAACGAGACCAGCGGTGGGGCCCTGGGGTTATTTCAGACCAGGGCTGACCACGGTGGGCGTCGGAGGGTACACCAGCGCTACGTTCACCCGCTCTGTGCCGTTCTTTGGACAGATGATCTCGGTGAGGCCCTCGGGTCGCGGCTGGCTGAGCAGCTCACCTAGAAAACCAGACGAAAAGGAAGGGTTTGTTAAAATCCACACTGAAGGATGGGTTTGCAATTGCTATCACAGGGTTTGTAGTTGAACCACTAGATGGCAGTTGGACTGTACTCTGACCTCAAACTGCAGATTACAGTCGACCCAGCAGGGGGCATGAGTTGATATATTTGGAACAGGATTTCAGCTTGTGCTCACTGTTGGTACCCAGAACAGTTGTGGGCTGGTGTGAGTTGTAACTATTAACTAACCCAGGCAAAGAACAGGAGCAGATTGAATTGTACCAGCCATGAGGGGAAAAGGAGGACATGCATTATTTTTACTTGTCTCTGGGTATGAGTATGTTTGAGTCAAAACTCTTCACATATCATTCACTCTATAAATTTATTTGCCATTATCTAAGCACATTTGTCCTCTGTCAACATGCCTAATCTACGCAAACACTTGATAAGCCTGCCATCATGTTAATTTCCATAATAATGTACTAAATTACTAAATAATTTACTTAGTAATAATGTACTTAATAATGCACGAGTTCCCACCTGAGGTAAAATCATTATAATTTCAGTTTCAGAGAGGTTACTGGTGTGCATTTATGTTGGTAATAGCAAACATATATGGATTTACCAAAAAATTAGTTTTAACTGGCTTTACAAATGAAACAATGAGCAGTTTTTTATGAATATAACAAGGCTGCGTATGTTCCAAGTGTACACATTAAGCATTTGTTCTGTCACAAAAAGGACATTCCATGGAGTCAAAACAGTGCCTGGATACCAAGTACTGTAGCGTGACAGGCGTCTGTTTGTGTCATTTTAGTACATGATAGTGTTTCTAGTCTCCTGTGTTTACTGTCTGAATTTGTAACTTTTCTTAAATCCCTAACAGGACACTGTTTTCACTGTGGATATAAATAAATGAATAAAATACAAGAGGATACGTGCAGCAGTGCATGTAAATACAGTATGTGTGCAGACTAGTACATCTCCACATTCAAGGACACTTCCTGTGTAAGTGTACACAGAGCAGGCTAATCCGTCACATGCTTTTCCTCCAGCACAGGAAAACAAAAGTGTAAGCAGGCAGCCATCTGCAGGACTAACAATGAATATCTTGTGTTCTAAAACACAAGTGGCCTATTTTATCAGTGGACACTTCACATCAAATAATGAAGTCTAAAGTTGCAGCTTAATGCCATGAACATGCACTCAGTGAACACAATAACCCACCATCAAGGCCTTTTTTCACATCAGGAAAAACTAGAACTTCAGGAAGTTATTGCAGGTGCTGAAGCTCAGGAAAAAGAGTGGACATATAAACGGTCATGTGCAGTGTTTCTCATTTGTCCTGTCTTCACACAGGCTCATGGCAGGAAACACCAGGCCTAAAAATACTCATCATTGGCAGGGTTTCTAATAAGCTCTACTAGATGTTCGCCTGTGGCCGGAAAGCTTGTTGTTGTTGTTGTGCAGACAGCTATAAATTCAGGCACACAAGGGGGTCCAGCAGCACTGCTTACAATGTGATTACTGCCCATCTGTCTGCACTACTGCCTCACCCCTGTCAGGAATAAAACTAGGCCTACTGCATCACTCCAAGCACTCACATTAGTTTACACGTTTCCTGGAGACCGTGGCTCTTAAACAATGCATGGAAATAACTGGATCATGTGTTCTCTGTGCATCTGTATTCAGCACGGTCACATGAAGACTCACTAAACACAAACCTTTTCATTATGTTACAGTGCTTGGATTATATACACAATTTAATACCTCTTTTTCAGGGCATCTAGAGCTCAATAATGCTTTAAGTCCAATGGCAGCAAAATCTGATCTGGATTTACTTCAGAGACAGATTGACCTGCTTTTGTTATCCATATCTTGACCTGCAAGAGGAACATTATTCTGACTTAATTTTGCATCCCAGAAAACAGTATGCAGGACATCATAGTGTATATATCCTCTCATTCTTAGTCATTATTTGCATACATTTCACAATAACAGTGACTCCAAAACTTGGAATCAGGTGACATAAGGTTTGAGAGACTGTAAAATTCTAACACTCAAAAGTCACTTGTGCCAGCAGTCCATGGTGACCTGCCATATTACGTGCAGATCAGTGCAGGATCTGTTATATCAGGCAAATCTCAGCTTAACAGACATCTAATTTAGGCATAATGGAGTATACGGTAGTAACATGTCACAGAGAATAACCTGCCCTGATACACACAAAGAAAAGAATTTAACCCTGTAAAACCTGACCCATCAAAAACTAGCCACAACATTCACATTTTTTGTAATTGAGATTTTTGTTAAACCTTTTAACAAAATCCAATACAAATATTTTGCCATATTTTGTTTGATATATTTCTGTATCACATTTGAAATGTTGGGCATTTTTATAAATCACCTTTTATACCCGCAGAATCAAGTTTGATATAGACATTTTAACACAATTTAACTATACTATAAATACTCAATTATCAAGTGACTGCATTGTTTCAGTACATGTACTTATTTAAAAAAAAAAAAAAAAAAAGCAAGAATAACAATAAAAATGTTCTTCACATAACTTTTTGAAAATGACCAAAGACGGAGTGAACAACCAAGAACATCTGAGGAAAACATTGATTGTTACCCATACAGAGATGTATTAAATAAGGCAAAAAACTTCCATATCTACTTTCCATTTTGTAATAATTTCTACAGAATTGTCTATTCAATTGCTTTTGTAATAAATGTGTTAAAAAACAAAAAACAACTATGTATCCACAGACTATCAGTCACTGAATAAAGTATACGCCCATTGTTTACACACACACACACACACACACACACACACACACACACACACACACACACAAAAGACTTTCCTGCAAAAAGTGTGTGGATGATTTAACAATAGTAGCCATATTGGAAAGAAGAAAAAAAGATAAAAATTTCCACTGACTGTAGTGGGATGATAATCCACTGGGGTACAGAAAACACATATCAGCTCATATACAACAGGTTTTTTAAGGAAAGTATTGATCTTGTTGATTAGATAGAGTTTCAGAACTTGACGTAGCAAATATGATACAAATGGTTTTATAGTGTTAACTAATAAATGTCATAATGGAAGTAGAACATGGCAGCTACAGTGACAACTCACAGAGAAAATATAGTCTGACTTCAATAGAGCATTACAGCATCCAAAGCTGTCTTTAAGATGCTAAAAAACAAAGATAAGCCCTTTGTAATTTGTCTGTCTAAAGCAAAGATAATATTTATTTGGTAAACATAAGCAGCTCAAGAGTTACAAGTTTCCTCAGAAGTTTGTAGTAAAAAAAAAAAAAAACATAGAGGGAGTAAAAAAAAGGCACTATTTGGCCACGTCACCAAACCATGTAGCTAGAAAAAATAGAGATAAAAGCGCTTAACACTCATTCCACACATGTTAAACAATATTATCTTAGAACTGAGTTTGTTCAAGGTGTCTAAATGGCACTAAGATCTGTCTGGGTATTTACTGCCTGATTTTCTTCCGGCTAAACTAATAAGATTAGTACAGTATGATGTAGCTGATGGCATAAACCACATCACACATTTAGCAACAGCTGAGTGCCTACTTTTGCTTCAACAGCATTAGCTATTATATACCTTGTCTTTGGCAGCACTTAAACCATTAGACGTATTGATTTTATTCGACTCTCTCTCGACCAGTGTGGAGCTGTTTGGCCGACTGGACTGAAGCCAGTGGAAGGCTACAGTAAGAGTACAGTCAGACTACCAATGTTTATATCTTACTGGACACTGGCTTTGGCATTGGGCACTACTTTTATCAGTATGCTTTATCAGAAAATGAGGTGTTTGGCATTACTGGAAGGAGATGAGCAGTCATATAGTCACTGAATTAGGTCAAAGCTAATAACTCCTCCCCTCACACTGATTGAAAGGAGTCACACACTAACCCAGAAACCAAGGTGGGGGTGGTGGGGGTGTCTCTGTGTGTGTGTGTGGGGGGGGTCCCTGACATCAAGACTGAGGAATGTGCAGATCTCATCCCACCCCCCCCCTTCCTCAAACATCACCAGCAGGTAGAGGAATCATTTACATTCCTATTCTGCTTGGCCTGTTTCCCTGTGAACTTTTCCATTTCAGTTCTCTCACTCACATTGCCCTGAATGCCTTTCACTCTGCCATAAAAGGAAAGCGCCACTTCTCTTTGAATAAAATAACTTTTCCTGTCTCCAGGAAACTCCCAGTGGGATG
The DNA here is from genome assembly GCA_029814645.1 of Fowleria isostigma. Lineage (NCBI taxonomy): Eukaryota > Metazoa > Chordata > Actinopteri > Kurtiformes > Apogonidae > Fowleria > Fowleria isostigma. Next base: position 42,757,073 of record JAPTGZ010000005.1, read on the forward strand.
TTGGATGTTTGGAAAAACAGTGAAGGGAAGGAGCCTAGCTGAGCTGTCAAGGTCTGCTCCATTCAAAAGCCGTTTCCAAAGGCCTCGCTCATACGATTTCATTTCCTCTTCTGTTATAAGCCTCAAATCTGAGCAGTGTGGGCAGGAAGAACTTAAGGACTTTAAGGATTTGAGGCAAGAGGTAATAGGGCCACTAGGGAATTCTGTTTCAAAATAATGGTTTGAGGATGAGAACGAAGGAAAACAATATGAGAAGTCATCAGCACCCTTCCCATTATTTAATGTAATTTAAGAATTAAATACACTAATATTGTGTTGTTTATATTACAAGAAGGAACTGGTCCTACTTGTTCTTGTGCCACATTTAGTACTCAAATATTTACCTTCAGGTTTAAACAGAAATAATTGCTCTTTGTAGATGCTGCACATTAAAATTTAAAGCTCTGAGAAACAAGCGGAACAAAATCTGTTAACTGTCTCACGACTTTCTCTGCCCTCTGCCCTTATTACAGTGACAAAGCTTTGAGTGTGCTCACCCCAGGCTCCGATCCCACAGAGATGCCAACTAGTCGTGTCTGCCAACTCACTCTTACTCCATATTGATGAGGGTGGAGTCGTAACAACAGCGGAGCCTGTCTCTCCTTTCACTGATGTTTTTCTGAGCCAAGAAGAGGATATGCTGATCATATGCACTGACACAGCCTGTCCCAGTCATAATGAGCTACTACACCAACCAGGTGAGGATGAGGATGAACTGAGAACAAAGAGCCCTAAATGGATGGAAATCAGTTTATGCCACAGAGAAATGATTTCAGGGAAAACCAGTGTAATCCATCTCAGCTGTCCTGTGGTGTGGTGAATGTCCCAGTGAAAGCTCCACCTAGACGACCGGCTGCTCCCTGCGCTGATGTGGGATCTGATTAATACTATTCTGAACTGAATTACCAGAAACACTACAGAGAACCTTAGGGGAAAACATGAGTACAATGTGAATAATTCTGGATAATTTTGACTGGAGAAATGAGGAAATAACCTTTAACATTTTTTCTCACATCCTCTTAACCTTAGTTTCAATTCTAATACTGACTGAAATCATCTAAATAAAGTACTTATTATTATCTGGCAATATGAGCATCCAATAGGCTCATGTGGTTTCAAATTTCATTGTGTTATTGATAGCAGTAATGTGTTCATGCATCTTATTTTTCTTCAAGGTTTTGCCTCAGTGGTGACATAAAAGCAATCCTCATTGCTTGACTCAAAAAAGGTGTTGGGTCACAAAGTAAAAGGCTCAACACAGCTCAGTGCTTTTCCTTTGAAAAGTACTAGAATTAGATGAAAATCTACAAAAGGACAGTTTTGGGTTTTTTTTTAAAGGACAGCCAAACATAAACTGTTGGCTTTGTTTGTACATGCTGTTTGATTATAATTTAAGGAATGACTAAAACCTATATTTCTGTCACGTGTTTGCATTAGTGTAGTTTTCAGTAGGGGCAGAAGAACCTCGTCATTCATCATCTCCCACCTTTTCTAAACCCACGCTATCCACTATGCCCAACATGAGATGTTAATCAAAAATTATCAACTAAAAAGACTGCACATGGATGGCCAACTGGACTGAACAAATAGCGTGAAACATCCAGTCCAATTTGACAAAGCTTGTTGGATATTAAAGCTACAATTTTTGTGTAATACTCCATCAGGATGACAGGCAGGACTCAGCCTGGCACATCCACAGCAACAGTCTGCCTGGAAACAAGGAAAGAACGCTTCCATCTCTACACAGGCTGCACAACCGGAGAGCCAAGTAGAGACTGTCTACCATTCCCACCGGACATGTCCAAATCAAATTTGCATACATAATCTCAAACCCTCTTTCACAAACACACTGCATACTGTGCATCGTACCATCAAGGTCCTCTGCATTAATCTTGTTCAAAAACGAGTACTGTTAAATAATGAAACCCATCCAGCTTTTGTGTATTGAGAAATGTTGGGTTTGAGAGGGATGTAATAGTGTTGTCTTCAGATTACTACTAGTTTGTCGCACATACCCAGAACTACCTCTGCAGTTCATTAACTGTTCCACTGTTGCAGATGGGTCGGCACCCATCCACTATCACTTGTTTAGCTTTAACTTGTCTTAGGCCACATTCAGACAGCAGGTCTTAATGCACAATTCAGATTTTTTGATGAAATCCAATTGTTTTGTGTGCTTGTTCATATTACATATTAAATGCAACTTCTATCAGTTTTGAGTATGAATAGAATGCAACCCTGAAGTGGTCCTGACATAATACGTAGCCACACAACCACACACTGTGTTTACGGTAAGGTTGCATGATTAATTACTGTAAAATC
>JAPTGZ010000005.1:42761529-42772474 GCA_029814645.1 Fowleria isostigma
CTCTAGCGCCACCTAGAAAAATGGGGGAATGGTGGTGCTTGGCGGAGGTCTGCGCTCTCCGAGTGCTTTTCTAGTTAGGGCTTTGTGCTGATGACCTTCACTGACATCATTACCAGAATGCTATCTTGTCTGATCAATGTTTTGTAATGTTTGTTGTTTGCTTTTAAATCAGAAATTCAATTTTAAAAAATGTAATTTTGTGGCCACAGATATGTAAAACTATATGTAAGGTTTTGCAGCATTCATTCCTGTTTAAAGGGTTAAACTAATTACACAAGCATACTAACATTATGAATGTACACTGGGAGTTGAGTGCAGGGAAGGTCATATAGTTGTATCAAAGTACTGGAAATCTGGCTTCTAATAGTTTCATATTCTGAAACAAAACACTTGACAGATAGATGAGCAAATGGACACTGCTAAACTTAGGTATTGTTGAACAACAGAAACACAATTCTAGCAAAGATTGTAAAAGGAACAAAGACTGAGTGATCTTAGGCAGCCGTGAAAGTAGACCTTAATTAGGACCTGATGCTTTATTATCCATCAGCTGCAGAAATCCCATTGCAAATACAACTTTTACAAAGCAGCTGGCTTGAAAAGGAGAGTGTATAAACAACCTGCAGTCAGTGAGATCAATGGATAGATAAATACCAGGATAAAGGAAATGGAGCACAAGCAGCCGGCAGGATGAGGCGTTGAGTCAAGCCCAGACTCGTCTATCCACAGACCCAGATGTTTTGACCAGTCTCCTAAAACACAGCAAATGAGACTAATCCCCTGTGATCCTCCGCTACACTGACAGAACCCCTGAACCTCAGGAATGTGTGACCTACTTCCACATCAGAGAAAATGGACCAAAATAACTCAGTCAGGTCATTGCACAAACCTGCAAACACCTAGATGAGTCAGTGGGAGCAGGTATTGGTGCATGTAAGATGGCTGAATATGTTCTACAGAGATAAACTTTTACAAGACAATACAACACTGCATTGAACACATGGAAGAAGTTGATAGTGTGAATGGAAGGATTAGAGCTCAAGCAACATGTGTTTTCAAGGCTAGAGCTGATTTTTGTTGCCGACGGTTGACTGTCTGCTGATATTTGGGTTATTTGAGGATAAGTGTGTATCGTCAATAACTATTCATCCATCCACCCAATTTTTTAACTGCTGAGTAGGGATTTAATGGTACAAAAAAACTTCAGTTTGGTACATTTTTGGTACAAAGGTCTTTGGTTTGATACATTTTTGATACATTTTCTGTATAGTGAATGAGATCAGTGAAGTGGGGGGGTATGGGGGGTGCATTCTGTAACTACCTATGGGACACAGGACATTTCTACAAAATATTGTTCAGTCATTTGTGCATTAACAGGCATGTTTGTTATGTATTTAGTTTATGAAAAACAGTGTAATTTACTGAGTGTTTTTAAATTCCTCACAGGATCAACTGATTTGCTGTGTATTGACCTCACAGTAACACTGCAACAGAGGCATGGTGAAGGAGAAGAGGAGCAGGTTCACTTGATTTTGCCAACTTGAGCAAAAAAATAAAAGCTTCTTGCTATAAAGCAACCCGTCGACTTTTTTGTGAAACAAAGCTGCAACATACTAAAAACCGAAATTGAAACTTAACATACTTCAAATATCCAACCCGGCTCTGCTAATATTCTCTGTTGTCATGTTTTGTTTTAAGTTCTTTTGCAGCGGCACTGAGAATTTACCAGTGTTTGCATTCTTCACATAGGCTACATGTATTTGTTTGGTCCACCTTGATATTGAACCAAAGGTCAAAAACCAAAACGGTTTGGTAAAACCAAGCGCACTGTTACACCCCTTCTGCTAAGTTCTCATGAGTGTTGCAGGAATGCCAACGCCTATCCCAGCTACCAAAAGGCAAAGGCGGGGTACACACCTTAAATGTATCACCAGTTCATTGCAGAAATACATACTGTTATTAGCTTGTTTTCCAAAAGCATGTTGTTAAATGGTTGAATAGCATCAGATATCCCTCAAAAATTCCAGTGAAGACAACAGACAATATTTAACACAAAGCTTCCTTTTTCATAGTAATAATCCAAAAGACTAACAGATGTGGACTTTATGTAGTTCTGCCTTTTTGTAGGCAAAGCCACAGAAAAGTAAATGCTATGAAAGAAAAGTATTCTTTTAGGCTTTTCCCAATGGAAGCCGTGAAAGTTCCTAAAATAGAGCCAACCATCAAAAATTTTTTAATTCACTTATTGAGAAAAGTCTGAACCACTCCTAACATCTGGACCTCTGCTTTTGCTGTAAATCTTTGAGTTTTCCTGCTAAACTGATTGATTGTGTGCTGCTGCTAATAGGCCACCACTGTCGGTGTTTGTGTGTCTGTGCTCCAGCTGTTAACATCTGGTGGTTAATGAAATAAAATGCCCTTGTGCAACTGAGCAGAGTTGCTGATCTGTCAGACTCTCATAAGGTTTAAATTAGAATCACTCCAACATTCACAAAACAGAATCACGAAGGTGGGTTCACACAAGATAATTGAAAAAATATCAGTGGGAAAACTTTACTACCAGTGTTTTACTAAAACTGCTGACCACATTGGAGTCAAATAGGTCATTCTGGTTTAAAGGTCAATATCCTGGGGTTTCTGTTCACATGAGAGAACAGCAGTATTATGTAACAGTGGTGATGAATGAGAATGTATGTACTGTACTTATCAGTCTTGTATCTGATTCACCATGCTGCTGCCTCTTCTTCTTTCCAACATAACATGACACAAACACCCTGATAGCAGCTGTAGCTTCAATCTTGCTGACAGCAGGAATACATCCTCACATTCAAGTCAGCTCATGTCAAGGGTGGAATATAAGTCTGTGTCATTTCAGTCGGAGAAACCAGATACATCCTGGATGGGTGTTTATAAGTGCAATCCGGGACAACAACTTTCACAGCCGTTGCTCCAACAAACAACAATCAGCAGTTGCACTTCATTAGGGCTGGCATTTTTTTATGTGTTAAAGATGGTTTTGGGAGGTGGTTAGAGCTGGAGAATGAACAAATAGAAGAAGTGTCTGGGTAATTTTTTGTTATTTATTTTGGGCAATAAATTAAATTGGCTTGCCTTGACTTTTTTTTTGTTTTTTTGTGACACAGCCAACCACTACAATGCGATACTTTGATTTTTCGACTGAAGAGAGCTCAAAATTGATTGCAATGGTTCCATCATTTGTGCCTGTACGTCTCTGTATTTGGTGCCAGCAGGTTGATTTGAGTGTGACAGAGCAGCTGCAGGGGCATCCTTCACTGTAGATGACCTCAAATCACACAGTCACCCAAACCTGCAGAGCTACTCGGTTGGTCTAGTGCAGGTCTTACTTATTCTCCAATCTGCTCCATCTATCATCAACTGGACTTGGGATGTCTGATTTAATGATGGACTCATCTACAAAACAGTGCAGTAAAATAACAATGTTATTGTTATTTTGGACTGTTTGGTAGAATAACAATGCTACAGTCAAAGCAGAGTTTATGTATCAGTGGCCTACTCTATGTTTCACTATGGTTTAAAAAATGTAGTGGAAATGCAAGGTAGAAACAACTAAGAGATTCTTCTATCCATTTTCTGACTCGCTTAGGGTCTGATTTATTAAGATTGCAAATAACAGACACAAATTTGCTTGCACAGGCTAAAAAATGCATGTCCTATTGATTTGCATGTCACAGGAGATCAATTAAGATTGCCTATGCAAATGACAACAGGGGAAAAGTCTTGGAGACCACCCTATTTAAATTAAGATTTTACGTGTGTTACTGGTTGTCATCATGGAGACAGTGCATTAGGAAGACTGCTCTGGGATATGCCAGCACTAATGGCAACAATGACTGGAATGATCCAGATGCATGTAAATTAAGTTCTAAAATGGCATTTCTGGGCAGCCAGATTCATTTTAGATGTGGGGGGGCTGTGGGGGAGTGTTCAATTGAATGACTGTCCGGTGCACATAATTTTATCCCACTGTAGTCTAATGTCGGTCAGTATTTTTAATCACAATCATCAGATCAAGTTTAAAAGTAGCCTTTTCTACAAGAGCTCCATAAAGTGGGAGGGCTATACATTGCAATTAGTTTTTTCTTCTGTCATTCCAAAAATGTTGACGTGAGCAGCACAGATTGGTTCTCTGGGTTGCCTTTGGTTTTGCCTATTCTGCCTCCTCGCCACAACAACTATAACCAGTTTTGCATAGAGTTATGTCTCAGATGTGTTAAATATTGACACAAAATCAGCCACCACAATTAATTTCAGGTTTGGTAAATCACATTATGCGTGCTTAACAAATATTTGCATCTACTCCTCCCAACAATTTTGCGTGTTTTGGCAGAAATGCCCATATTATATATTCCTCCAGGCAAACACACTAAATGGGTTGTGTGAGCTATTTTGCGCTATTTGAGAGTCGTAACTCTCAGCGCATCCTGTTGGTAGATAAACTTCAATGTGTTTGTGCATGTGCAGTCAGGTTTGTGCAAATTTTTACAAGCGCAAACCTTTAGTAAATCGGGCTCTTAGTCTTCGTGAGGGTCGTGGGGCTACCAGAGCCTGTCCAACTGCCAAACGCATTCAAAACTTTAAATTTCATCATGCGTTTCTAATGTACATTGAAGAATGACTCAAAGTATTATGTAAGAGTCAAATAACTTTGTTGACAAATAAATCACATTTAAGTAAAAAATCAATTTGTGTCATTGTCAAAACTTCTGGCCACACCCGTATTGGTGATGGTGGTGGGGGGGGGGGGCTGGAGTACCTGAAGAGAACCTACTAGTTGTGAAGTGACAGTGCCAACCACTGCACCAACGCCTATTCTTACAGATTCTTAAAGCTTCAAATTACATGAAGTCATTATCAAAAACTTTAACAAGGAAACCAACACCTCCCATCATAGTAAAACCCTATCACAGCAACAATGTTTGAAATATTTAAACCATTTTGTAATAGCAGCATTTTGACGTTGACAAGTGGCACAGCATACCCTGTGGACTGTCTCACACCACACCGCAGTCCAATCCTGGAGGAAAACCAAAGAGAACCAATAAATGGATGTGCCCTTATTTTAGTCTCTTCAAACCAGCAGACAAGAGGGAATGCTCTGAAAGGATGATAATAACAGCATGAGGAATCTGACTTATTTTCTGACAAATTGCTGGAGCCTCCAACAGACGCTAGCTGTGGTAACCAGACATGCATTCGGCAGCCAAACACCTCGTAGCGGTCTTGCAGTTGCTCCGATGCTGCTATTTAGCTGTCAAGGCTCTGAGCTCACAGAGTCACTTGACTTTAAATTACAATGCTGCTTTTTTGGCCATGGTGTCTGTTCCATACATAGGAGATAACATCAGTCAAAATGCCCTTGCTATTTTTAAGACAGTAACGTAGAAGAAACCTGAAAGAAGGATGGATCTGTGGAGTTGAATTAATGAAGAATTCAGACCCAAGCATAGTATTTACAGTTTATGTAGACCACAGGGAATGTTTTAAAATGCATAATTCCATCTAAAAAAAGCTAAATATCACTCCTTTAATCTTAATACTGTGGCTTCATACCACAACTCAAACCTCTACTTCCTCAACTCTATCCTCCTGCATTTCGACATCCATCTCAAATCTTGTGTATTTTTGCATGTATGTGGATCCTTGACACAAATATAATTAACACTAATCTGAGTTATTAAAACATATAAATCAGTCAAAAGTCTTGTAGCTAGCTTCATTAGTTGTTTCCACTTAATGTCTTGTAGTCCCACATGTTTGCACCTTTATTTTTTAGTAAATTTAGGTCACATCTACAACAGGGACAGATGAAAAAAAAATTCGTCTGAAGTAGTATGAGGTGATACAACTTTTTTGAGATGTGAGGCCACAATCTCTCCGAGCCACACAGCACCATAGCTAACACAAAATAATACCTGTGTAAAGTCTGATGGCTAAACAAGATGCTTTTTGCACCTTATATTACTCAGTCTGTCATGTTAAGACACCGTGGCCCTTGCTGAGCAGAGCCATATGCAGACAACAGTCAACACACCGTAGACAGCTGATGAGCCGGCATTCACAGGGATCACACACCTGCCCAGAAAACACTCTGTACATCCTAAGCCCACCGCAACAGTCTGAATCACATGTCTGAGGTAATGCAACAGGCTTACCACAGGGTGATGTAACAGGATTGTTATCCTCTCCGTGAGATTACTCTCCAGTGCCATGAACACATTCATATATCTAAATAAGGGAACAACAAACTGTAACACAAAACTATCCAAACATTTTTTTATGCTCATTTCCTCACAACTTTATGGTTCTGCATTTGATATGACATCCGGACCGGCTGATGTTATCTTCACGCTGGCGTTATCTAGATCAGATTCTCATTTCCAGATGAATTAACCTGGAGCCGATATCTGATCGCAAACAAGAGTGGCAGAGACAGAACAACACGTTCTGCCGTAGCCAGACAATACGACAGGCATGTTTTAACAGGCGGCTCAGCGCTGACGAACATCGGAGAGCTAGATTACAGAGCAGCTTTTCATCAACTCTATACTATGTTGAAATGCCAATGCACATGAGTAAACACATAACCCACATACGAGAAGTCAAAAAGACAACTGAAACTCTTACGTCGTCTCCGTGTGAGTCAGCGAGACCAAGGAGATCTGTTCAGGCAAATCACATATCCGGTTCCAGTTTCACATCAAACTGTCTTAACAATACTCCAAATATCTGAACTCAAGTATTGCCCTGAAACCAATCCTCCGGCTTGCCAATATCTCATAAAATTCATCCCATAAATCAAAATGAAAAACAAGAATCTGTCTTGCTTTAAATCAGTGCCTCCTTAGTTTTACCCCGTGAAACTGAAATCTGAACAATGACAATCACATAAAAGGCCTTCTGTTTAAGAGCTGACATGATTATCCCATTCTCTGACAATGCATCTGTTCGGGGTATAAATCAGCATCATCCAGTTTCTCTGGATTTGGTTTTCTGACAGAAATACTACTACTTAGGAACTGTACTGCAGGAATTTAATATGGCATGCAGTTATTTTCCACATCGTTTTCTTCAGTCAAAACCTGTCACCACAGCGCTGCAGTCTACCACCATAAGTGTATGTTTGACCATTCTCCTAAATGCTGAAATCTCATCACTCTTCAAGTTGTATAAAAATCTCAAGCATACATCTAATCCTTTCCCTAATGGTGCCATTCAGAAACTGTGTCATTTCCCAGTATTTCCACAGCAGAATGTTTTTATGGGCAAACTGTTCACAGCCAGACACAGCAGTTAGGACCGAGAGGTACTGTAATCAGCATGTTAAAGCAGGAAAACTGCAATGGTATTTCCTTTGGCATCTGTAAACGTCTTTCCAAACTCTCACAGAAATACAGAATAACAACATGTGTCCAATGTGCTAGCCTTCAGAGGTGGAAAAACTATGCTTATTGAGTTAGATTTTTTTTATCTTTTATTAACCTTTATGTGAATAAAACTATTTCACAGGCTGAAACAAATATAAAATTAAGAGTATTGATTAATTACATTTATACCCATTATTAGGGTTGAGAAACAAGCATTCCTGCTATAACTCGCATATGAAATCAAGCTTCTACATGACACAAATTAACTAAAACTCTGTTTTAAAAGCATAGCATGCCTCTAATACTAAAATTAAAAAAGTAATCCCATTCTACATAATAAAAATCTCTTACAAAATAAAAAGCCATCAATCACTTTTACATGGCAATTTACATAGTGGTGATTATTTGATTTCTGTCCCTTGCCAGTACATTTCTGGATGTAGCCAACAGAGAAGGAAAAGTATAAAACTGTCTTTCAGGAAACTGGGCCTCAAGTAGCTACATTCTCAGAGCATGTTCGAACAGTTCAATGATCTGTCGACAAATAATAGCCATGCTACCACATAAAACAGCCCTGAAGCTAGAACAACCTCATGATAAGGAAAAGGCTGTCTAAATATTACACATGGGTGGAGGAAGCATGTATTTCACTCGCTTAAAGGCCTGAGGGCAAGGTAAGTGCGCTCCTCTGTCAATGTCTGACTGACTCTGTATGTTGTCTTGTTCTAGAGCGAGTTGATTAACAAATAAGCTCTTCTGCGTTTGCCTGCTTAGTTAGTCATCTATTGAATCTTCAACTTGGTCTAATCCAAACCGATCTCCTAATTGGATAAAGACGAGGCTGGTTGAGCAGTAGGGAATCAGATGGAACAAGATCTGCACCAAGAGTGAAAGTGCTCCAACACCTCAGCTACTACAATACGAAGACCGCCACAGAGCCTTTGATGGTGGTTACTAATAGTGAAAGGAATTTCACAGGTTGTCCAGATGATTTAATGCACTGACTAACATTTTCTGGCTGCAGCTCATCCCATCTCTCAGTGTGAGCAACACTTCAGATGTACTTCACTTCACTGTAGCAGTACAGGTGCTGGGCCACCAGCCAGCCACCAGGCTCTGGTTTCTTACACATTTCTCCCTGGCGTGTCACTGGCGACAGTCTGTACCTGCTCTACTAAAACCATCTTTGATCTATTTATCCCTGGTATAAAGTCATTATGTGTTCTAATTAAGGATGTGCCTATCACATTTATCCCACTTGCACACAATTCCCAAGAGTGGCCTACATTAACAGCAAAAAGTCCGCTTCACACTTTAAAGAAAAAAAATACGAGAAAAATCCTGATCTCTAAAGCTCAAACATGTAGTGGAATCTATGTATACCTATACAGTACAAATATTCTACACATAAACAATAGGGCTTCACAGACATACAACAACGATTTTTCTACCAAAAGAAAAATAACCTGATTTTACCAAAAAGAAGTATACTGAATCCCACCCTGAAATCAGAAGTTCTCCAGCATGTATTTGGATGGATTATTAGTTATGCCCATAATGTATATGTGTACACATAATGTTTACAACCAATGTCTCTATGTATATTTCTAGTGCATATTTGCTTATGTACATTTCTCTATGTATATTGACAGGAAACTTTCCATTTATATCTGTGTACACATAATGAGATGTACATGATTGCACATGTATATACAATCTGTATAGTACATGGAGTGCACAAGCTTGAAATAAGCTATTAAACTATACAGATATTAGCAGTATTTCACAGAAGAATTTTAGATCTATGTGTTTTCAATACCTGAAACAAAAACATGATGCAGTCTAAAGTGAAAGAGCTGAAAAGTGTGATTTTCTTTGTAACCCAGACTGGACAACTAATCAATCCCATATTCCCCTCAAAGCTCAGCTCTCTACTTTTAAAAGCATCAGATTCTTTTTTGTACAGGGTGTGAAAGTTTCTGGGCAACTCTAAAGGAAACAAATTTAGATCAACTATTTGAGGACAGGATGAAAGCATGAACGAGTGGATTTCAGGATATGTCAAATGTCAATCAAAAATAATTTCTTTCACTCACACTTTGATTTTTTCTTTCATTAAGGTATTTCTGAACTGGAAACCAAGTACCAAGGGGCTTCACCCACACATGTTTACTATTGGCTCTTCCTGCAAGAAACTTTTACAATTCACAAGTGCAAGAACAAGTGTCTAAGGCATCTCCGAACAAGTTTGTGCTGACCTGATAACATCTGCTACATAGTATTTATTCTTCACTGGACTTGATGTCATCTACAAGCAAATTTGACCACTTTAGCACATACTATTTTCAGTTGTGCTCTGACAAAATGTGTCAGTGAAACTCTGGAAAAGATTGTCACTGGAGCATTGAGGTTTAGTAAGGGCTTAGAGAGCATCTCTTCCAAAAACAAACAACTATTGAAGTTCATGGATACGTTTTAAGAGAAGCATTTTAGGAAAAAACAAAACACAAAGAATATAATGAATAAAAGAAGGTTTGAAAAACAGCTTTGCTACAAAAAGAACATTTTGGGGTGGGGGTGGGGGCTTGAACTGTGTTTATCCACCACCTTGATTGGCTCTGATATCAATATTACTCATAATTTTGGTGCATCTGTGGTCCAACTGACGTTATTCAAAACAAATTTGTTACTGCAACCATTAGGGGAACCTTCATTTATCTCTTGAATTTAAGTAGAGTCTATTTTGTCTGGCAAATTTTATGCCTGCTTTACATTGCTTATAAATCACTGCCTGTGTGAAGGAGGCAAAAAATACATTTTAGTCCACTGGCCTAAAAAACATGAACACAGCAACTACATAATCTTAATGATTCAGTAACAATCACATATATATTAGTACTATTCTTCTGTCTTTTGTGAAGTAATAACAGACCTTCAACAGCTTCAGCAATTAACCTGAGAAGAGAAAAATAGGAAGTGCCATTGTTTAATAGTTACACAATGGGAGAAGAAATTTGCCAACTCTTTAAGCCTAAACTCCACAGAAGAGTGTTCTTTAATCCAACTACAGAATGTTTAGTCTGCTCAGGACCATGGAGCCCCAGCTCTGCATCAGCAAGCTGGAGCCAAAAATATCATGTCCATAAAAGGCCAGAAGAAACACACTGTGCTTGTACATGAACTGCAAGATCTCTCTGGAAAGTACACACTCTTAAAAGAATATTCCAAATAAATTAAAAAAAAAAAAAATTAAGTACAATTGTATTCTTTTTATTACATGACTCTCTTCATGTGGTTTGCAGTTTGATGGATATCAGTCACCTGGACTCCTTCGTCTATACATGTCATGTAACACCATCACACACCCTGCTACCGCTCTCCTCCCTCTTAATTACACAAAACATTATGTACTAGTCCCCTCTCTTCTTTAACACTTAGGTGAAGTTTGGCTGAAGTTAAAACACCAGGGGTCCGTTTCGCGTAGCTGAGTTATTGAAAACTCTGAGTCAATCAACCCTGAAATGTGGGAAACTCTGAGT
>JAPTGZ010000005.1:42793963-42808391 GCA_029814645.1 Fowleria isostigma
AGTTTTACCAAGGAAATAAATATCTACCAGTAGATCATGCAAAAACAATTTGCAACATATCATTATGTAACCACTATCTTTACCACAACGGCTTTAGAAGTTGTTCATAGTTGTGAAACAGGACAGTGGGTTTCATAGTGTGATATCAATATTTATTTAGCGTTGCAACAACTGAATGATGAAGTCCAAAAGGAGAAGGACCAGGTTTACGTGCGGTCTCTGATAAGGAGTGTCCCTGACTGCACTGCCTTATGTGGATATGTGACCTGAAAATAGACCCAAAGACAAGCTAGTTTGTGTTAAATGTGGCAGTGGTGTGAGTGAAACATTAATAACAGGTCGATCTGTTGTGCACATTTTGTCATTTTTGTGGGGCAATGCTCTTATTTGAACATTTGGAAATAGCTAATAATCTCCAGTGGTGTGATGGTTAAAAAAGCAGACTGATCAGTTATCCTAAATGTTTATATACTGAACATATTGTTTGGTCTTGTTCAATGTAACTTGTAGATTATGAGTCACTTTTCAGATTTTAAGGTATGAGGTGGAATTAAATTGATTGATTGTAAAGAGGCATTCACGTCATACAGCCTACATGTCAAACATAATGTCACTAAACAGAAAAGAACAAAAATATGCACAACCTCACTACATATCTGAATAATCTAAATTAAGTTTTCATTCCACATGATTGTCAGGAAAATGAATACTATAATCTTCTGAGTTACAATATCTTTTTTTTTTCCTAGAGCCCAATAACAAGATAACTTTAACCTTAAATCATAAAAAGTAGTAATAAAAGTTATATTTGAATAAAATGTTGGAGCTATTTGTCTATTTAGTTTTTTATTCAAAGTTAATTTATTTTTTGTTTAATAATTTAGTATTTTTTGCTAATCATTTAGTTTGGCTTGTTTACCTTTTTGTTTGTTTAATATTTAGAGTATATTACTGACTTTCATGGTTATTACTTTCATTCTTTTGTATTTAATATTTTTGGTTTTGTTTTTCTTATTGGTGTGGCAAGGACAAAGAGGGCCCGGGTGGGCTTCAAACCCCAGACTCCCGGGTGAGAGTCACGCGCGCTAACCAGTCGGCCAAAGGGAGGCTAAGTAGCCAGGTCGCATGATCAGTCGGAGGCATAGTGACAGGACCGTCACTGTCACATTGGTTTAGACTGTGGATACCTGGACATAAATAGACAGCACCACGAGAGACCAGCATGCACCTGGGCTTTGTTTTTTTTTTACTAGTCAGTCACAGTCAGTCAAGCCAGCAGGACAGGATGAGCAGGAGAAGCAGCAAATAGGCTTTAAATTGTTGTTTGCTTGCAACACCCGAGAATAAAACACCTGAAATACATCTATGGAATGGACATTGTGTTTTTGACTGTGTAAACCACAAATCCATCGTATGTCTAGTGGTTACTTGAGTTTGTTAAAGTCTTAAGTTCAGTCACGTTTAAGTTGGTTTAATTTTTTATGACAGTCACTGCAAAAAGCATTAAAATATGAACAATAGCCTTCTGTAGAGAGTGTTGAATTATACAATACATTCAATACAACACATTGCACAATGAATCTTATTGTATGTTTTGTGCAACTAGACAACTAGCCTCACTATGAGTATCAAAATATTTAGTCAAGTAAAATGTAAACATGTACTGTAGTTGAAGTAAAAGCAGACTACGACCCTTGAGTAGTGTCACTCTGCTGTCTGTATACATTTTAATAGTATTGCACTATGCATTTAATTTTGTAACTTTGTGTACATTTAGGTTTTTCATTTTTATTTATTTGTGCAAACCTTGATAGATGAGATACAGGGCAGGTGGGTTGGAACTGGGATTATATTGATGGTGATGGTTTATATTGAATGTCTATGTTCACTTTGTATCTATGTAGCCTACAGTGATTCTAACATTCAAAATTTCAATAAGTATATGTACAAAAAAAGAAGAAATAAAAACAAAAGGAGAAGGGTTTTTGTGTTAAAAGCTAAGATTTACTTATGCTTATCTTTCAGATAGTGACGATTTATAACGGTGTATAGATCTATAGTTAGAACAACTGTTTTCCTCTTACTGCCCTTCAGCTCACATAATACAGGCCAGCTGCAGCTCTGTCCATGTTAACAAATGTCATGTGTCATTTCATGCCTCCAAAAGAGGAAAGAGAGGAGTCACCTATTTTTTCACCTCCCACACTGCCAGTAATAGGTAAACACAAGCAAATCTGAACCATGTCATTTTAAAATCAAACCTACTTTTTAGTGTCACCATTCTTTGAGTGTGGAAAATAATGTCAGCTGATATTAATTAGCCATGTTAACTAGTGTGAACTGTAAGAATACCCTATCCTCTGTCATGTAGGCTGTAGAAGTCAAGTGTCAACAAGTGGAGTGAAATATTATACTGGGATGAGTTTCAATCGTAGATCCCATGAAAACGTCACCATTAATGAATTATTTGTAGCTTGTGAATGGTGACACACGCCGGTTTGAGCAAAACAAGTTGATGAGGGATCCATGTGAGCTCCCATAGTTCATGAATTAGAGAAGCACTAGCACAAAAATAGTTGTTTAAATGGTTATACTGTTTAGGTTTATAGCTTATTAATCAATTTATAATTGTTTTACACGTAGGAAACCAAGAAATTTAGTACAAATGATATAGAATAGCTTAAGGGAGAAGTAGCTGAACCTTCAGTGCGTCAGGTGATGTATACTGTTGTAGATTTGTACTACCAACAAAACCAAATTCTTATCCTATGTTATTATTATACAAGATACAAACATATTTTAATATTTATAAAGACCAGATGTTGAGGATGTTGAGGCCAGATCTAAGCTTGTGTTGGAGGTTTACACCAACTTTGTTTTTATCCGATTTAAAACAGACCATAATTTGTTTCCCCGGAAAGTCTGAACTTTTTTTAGGTGTGAATACAAACATGCAACCTCTGATTCAAATCAAACAAGCGGAGTCCACTTCCAAACATACTCTGGGCTGGTTCACTTGTGGTGTGAATATGATCGGCCTCCAGCCAAAACAAACTACGGAACCATGCGCCTCTATGTGCTTGATGAGCCACCATAGCCGCTGGAAGCAGCCGAGCCACGCAGGTAGCCAGACAGGGTTGCCAGACATAAAATAATTGCAGTATTTGTACGATAATTTCACCCTCTGTATGATGCACAATCAATAATTCCAAAAATCCCATAATGTACGATAATTTGACCCCTTCACTACATGGCTATTACTAAACAGCCTGCGCAGTGTCTGATGTTGCACTCATGTGCCTCTTTACAGCCAATCAATGTACGACATTACAAGAAGGATGCACGCTGTAGCATGGCAACATGAAATGTAAATAAAAGTAAACAGTCCAGTCAAACTGAGAACTATGCAGAAAAGCTTTTTTCCAACAGTGCTTAGTTTATTTAAAGGTCAATGCGATCCAACTCAATGAAAAAAATAAAGTTTGCATTCGATCCGAATCAAATAAGTGGACTTCAATCATTCATTCATTAATTTTCTGAACCCACTTTATCCAGGTGTATTTGACCTATGGAATTATAATACGGGGTAACATTTTTAAAAGTTTGCTGTTTTCCCTTTTCAAACTCCAAAAATGAGCAGTTCGAACTATACACAAGGGTGGTTATCTAGATTTGGTTAGTTATTGTAATGCACAAATTTTATACCATGGAAGTCTGTGTGTTTTGTTATTTGATTTTTATTTACTTATATTTCTCAGTTACTCACTTCGGTGCTTATAATCTGCTGCATAGATTTAGTATTCATTTCTCTTGATTGGGTACATTTGTGTCCTGTACATTGTGTTATAGTTTGGTGTACTAATGCATGTAAAGCTAATTTCTCTGATATAACTCTGATATGAACATACAAATTTAAGTAGTGAAACTCGGGGTGGGAGTTAAGTTCTTCTCACTCCCTTTCAGGCTGCTAGGGTTGTATCAATAGTGAATTGCGTATATATTCATGTACTATGTATATTGTGTACACATAATGTTTACAACCAATGTCTCTATGAATATTTCTCTATGTATACTTATTGATATATATTTATGTATATTGTTAGTGTAAAATTCTTTATGTATAGAATGCTTACAACAAATTATATCTGTGTACATATAATGAAATGTATATGAGTGTTGTACATGGAGTGCACAAGCTCGAAATAACAATAAACAAACAAAATGTTGCTTTTTAGTACTTGTTATGTTGTACAGAGAGAGCATACTTAAAAAAAGTGAAAAATTCCTTGTATTCTTTTGAAGATATTTGGTGAATCAAGGCGATTCTGATCCTGATTCTGAATACAGTACACCAGGCAGCTGTAGTCTGTTTACGTCTCCACCAACAGAAGGCGATCGCTGTACTGCGCAAAGTGCGCATGCGCTGAGACACGTTTGCTTTGCTGTGACGATTTGGACTGCTCCTGTGACTTCCTCCTGGTGGAAAACCAGGATGTGACTGCTGCTGTCAGCTAGCCTTACCAGGACATTGATGCCTTCATGTTGAAAATCAAGAAATATAGGTAGACATCCCTGTGAGAATTACAAAGGACTTCTTTCTTAGCCTGAGAACTTTAGAGAGGTAAGTCTAAACGTCATTATCGCTGTTATTTTGCTGGATAGCCACAGCTAACTCCAACCTAGCTAACTGCTAGCTGGCGTTATCTGACTCTTTAACGTTGACTGGGCGTAGAGGGACTAGCTTAGCTTATTTGACAGCTGAACCAGGAAAATATCACAGCATTTGGCTTACTGACACGTTGGTAATATGTTACTGAACTGGTTTATCATTCAAAAAGCACTGCGCAGGCTGTGTCGACTGCCTGCTGCCAGCTCGTAGTGTTTTCCATGGTCATATTTGAGACGTATATATACGTATATAGATGTATTACAATAAAGAAATATCACGATCAACGAGTAAATAGTTAGGAGTTATGACTATGCAATGCATAGATTTTAATGTTCGAGTCCACCTTCTGTTTTATCTTGTCAGTAACTGCGCCTCTCAGTCACTGTTTTGTCTTAGAAAATTATGTTTTTTAAAGACATTGTCATTAAAGATTAACCATTTACATTAATTTACTGCCTGAATAGCACTACGCACCCATCTCCCCTTTACTCCAATGAAATTATACAAAGACCTATTCATGGTCCTCAGGTCAGCCTGCTTTTGTTGTAGAGTCCTTTCTCATTAGTAATTGTATGGGAGCACAAAGAATGCCATGAAAATTTGCATTGCATATAAAAAGTGCAATAATCAATACACATTGATTATTGCACTTACCACGGTTACAACAGTCACCAGTATATTGAGTTGTTCACTGAAAAATATTAAACAGATACAAGTGAAAATGTAAGTAATTTGTCTTGCAGGTTACTGTGGATCTGCAGAGAGGAACCCAACGGGATGAGTGGGGCAGCACTAGGTATCGAGATAGTGGTGGTGTTCTTCCTGGCACTGTTCCTGCTGCACCGTTATGGGGACTTCAAAAAGCAGCAGCGTATGGTATTGTTTGGCACACTACTGGCCTGGTACCTGTGTTTCCTTATCGTCTTCATCTTGCCGCTGGATGTCAGCACGGTCAGTACTGAACAGACACAAGTGTAGGTCTTCCTTATATGTGTGCACACTGCATAGACTATACCATTGTGTGTTAATTCTTTTTTCTTTACAGACCATCTACAAACAATGTATAGAAGATCATAAAAAACATGCATCTGGTCCCACTGCCAGCCCTTTACCAGTCAATCAAACACATAACACGTCTGTCATACCCCCTAAAAGGTTTGCATGTTATTATCTTATGTCAGTGTCTTATGACAGGCGTTGAACTAATTCAGTAATGTTAGAGAGGTATATGAACAGCTGCTTGTGACTGCATTATGACCATATTATTTGAACAAAAGCTCAGTAACTATGTACTCTTTGGACGTAACTAAACTGGAAATTTTTACTCTAAATTAGCCTTTGCCTTTCTCTAGTGTTAGTTTTTATGTCATTTTTTGATGAGCAGTTTATAGTTGCTCATAATAACGGTGTATAACTTTAATGCCTCCCCACTGTGACAGTCTTCAAAAGCCATGCTACAAGCCATGGAGCTACATTCCTGAAGGGATTATGCCTGTGTTCTGGAGAGTGGTTTATTGGACATCCCAGTGTCTGACATGGTCAGTGTGATTTTGTGCTATAATTCCTTAAAACAAATTTGTGTAATTTTTTTATTGCATGACCTTTTTCCTAAATTTCAATGGCTTGTGTTCTCAGGCTGCTGCTGCCGTTTATGCAGTCCTATGCCCGCTCTGGAGGCTTTTCTATCACTGGAAAAATTAAAACAGCACTGATAGAGAATGCCATTTATTATGGAACCTATTTACTCATCTTTGGCTCTTTACTCATATATGTGGCTGTTCACCCAGAGTGGCATCTTTCCTGGTGAGTACCAAAAAAGAAACAAGCCACAGTGAACAAATGTAATCAAAATCTGACTACAAAAACAACCTTCCTCTCCTGACTCAGGTATGAGCTTCAGACCATTGGGATTACAGCAGCCAACACTTGGGGCCTCTTCCTGCTGGTGCTGTTGCTCGGTTATGGATTGGTGGAAATCCCTCGGTCATACTGGAATGCGTCACGCCATGGGCACTTGCTTATAAAAACATACTTCAAGGCTTCCAAACTGATGACGGAAAAGGCTGATGCAGAGGAGAACTTAGAGGATGTCATGGAGGTGGGTTAGGCAGTGGAAGTAAACAGTAGATCTTAACACGGTGTTTATTATGAAGTAAATCTGAGTTATTGTGTCTGTTTTTACTGTAGGAGGTGAGGAAGGTCAGTGAATCCATCAAGTATAACCATCCACTGAGAAAATATATTGATACAATTCTCAGAAAAGTAAGTGCACCAGCTTAAAACGGCACAAAGTCTCAACTTTAATTGATATTATAAGTAAAATTTATAGTTTTGCCAACATCACTTTCGTCTGTAGTGCCCAGTGGATTACCAAGAGAAGATGGGCAGGAACATGGATGATTATGAGGACTTTGATGACAAACAAAACACATATCCCAGTGAGAAGAGTCTGGTGAAGCTCCATAAACAGGTGAGAGATGATCCTAATAAAGATTGTTTCTCATTACTATGCAGAAAGTGCTATTATTTATATGAGTGCAGGATCAGAAAACACAATCTATTTATAAGGTCCACTTGGGCTAAGGCTGAATACATTTAAATTTCAGTACACATTTGTCAATTAAAGTATGTTATTACTTACACAAGATGAAAATTTCAAATCACATATTAACACAAATTCATTCCTTTACTGTAACAGCATTGTGATTCTAATTGGCCACAAGTGTTGTTACCACTACTACTCAGCATGTGAAAACAGTTTCTCCTGTGAATCTGTAAGACTTTTAAAAAGACTGATAAGGTGGTGCTGATGAAATCAAGTGTTATCTTAACCTTAACAGGGCAGAGCGCCTGTAATACTTTTGACAAATTGGAAAGACATGGAATTTGGAATTTGTGAGCATGTTCCTAACAGGAAAAAATATAATAAAAGACTGACTAAATGATTGACTTGAATTAGCCAACAGTTAAATTGCTTAGGTACTAAAAGTCAGGATATTTCAGACTCCAGCATTGCGATACCTTTGTTGTTCTCTTTACATCTGTAGTTGTAAGGCCACATAAGGGTTCCTGTCTTAGAAGTTATTTGTTGCATTTGGTATATTTATGCATGCAAAATTCTGCCCAGGTGATCTATGCAGTGCAGAGACATAACAGAACACGGGTGCAGTGGCAGATACTGTTGCAGCAAGCCATCCATTTGGAGGATGTTGCCAAGAATGAGACCAGTTCGACCCACCAGTTTGTCCACAGCTTCCCCTCCTCTGAGCCCGCTGGCTGGTTCAGTAGATATATCTATACACCAACTGTAGGTGGGTTAAAACACAGGGGTCACAGTCACTGTAGGCATTCATTCATACAGTATGCATTAATACAGATTAATATGAATTATTATTATTAAATAATTCTTAGTTTTACTATGAATATTTTAAAAAAGTAGGAATATTAGGATATTATTGATATTAATTCATACTGAATTTCCTGTTTTAATTTTTGTGTGTGTGTGGTTGTCCAGAGTGGTACTGGGAGTGTCTCCTGAAGCGCTGGTTTTATCGGCTGCTGTCTGTGGTCCTTACTCTGTTCAGCGTGGCTGTGGTTTGGTCTGAGTGCACCTTCTTTAGCGTCCAACCCGTTCTCTCACTGTTTGCGGTTTTCATCCAGCTTGCTGAAAGAGACTACAACTACTTGTACATCGAGGTGAGACAAAAACATGCACTGAAAATAACTTGGTGTCAGTAAGAATGGATTACTTTGACTGTTTTGAATCATGGGTCTGTTTCAGGTCTGACCAAAAAGTTAAACCAGTTCATTCAGTCTAGGTTTTATCACCAAGTTAAATGTGTGCCGTCATATTTTTTCCAGACATCACATCCAGTATCTACTTGAGCTACTGATTGACATAAGTTAAAAAGTAACAGTGGAATTATCGCAGTTTTGTTAAACAGAACATGAATAGCTACACTGTTAGATTTTTCTTATGCCTCACAGTGAATCAGTTACATCTGCAGTATGGACAGATTCTGAGAACCAAGTAAATACAGTAATAACATGTACTTTGAAATACAAGTTAGACAGGTGTTAGGCAGTTTTTTGTTTTTTAATATATTGTAGTTTTGTATGTGTCACATTTATAAAGTTTTTTTTGTTAATAATAAATCAGTGAAAACTGTAAATTATTCCTAAGTTTTAGTTCTAAAGGGATATTTAAGACCAAACACTTTTAGTTTTGATTTGTTTTTTTTTAGTCTGACAGATTCTTGCTGGGAATATTCAATGTACATTTCTCAATGTAAAATTTTCAGGGACTATTTTATTGCTGCGGTCAATGAGAATCACAACTATATGAGATGTTTATCTAACTGTGTGTTATCTGCTTTATTTGATCACCTTTGTCTACCAGATGGCGTGCTTCATCACAATCTTCTTCCTGTGCACCTGTGTTTACTCTACCGTGTTCCGCATTCGGGTTTTTAATTACTATTACCTGGCCTCACATCACCAGACTGATGCTTACAGCCTCCAGTTTAGCGGCATGTAAGTAACAGTATGTTAAAACAGTGTCTGTGACGTGCACATTAAAACCCTAAAACAGGGTCTATGTTTTTTTTTTAACCGACTTTTGAATTTGCAGGTTGTTCTGTCGTTTAACTCCTCCTTTGTGTCTTAACTTCCTCGGTTTGATCCACATGGACTCAGCAATCTCTCACCAGGAGAGGGAACAGACTGCTTACACTTCTGTAAATAATCTTAATTAAAGTAAACATAAGGTTCTAGTTCAACTCTTAAACACAAAATCTGCATCTGACCTGAGGTTTTGGTTGGGTTTCTCTACAGATCATGGGATCCATGCGTGTTCTCTCTTTTATTGCTCAAGGCTTCTATATCTACTACCCCATGTTGATAGTAATCCTCTGTTTTGCTACCTACTTCAGGTGAGATAAGTTCAGTCTTTGCCTCACTTATAACCACGGTGGATATTCTATAGATGTGTCGTCTTCCATAAATTTGCCAATGACTGTAACTCTCTTCTCAGTCTGGGAACCCGCTGTCTAAACCTTCTTGGCTTCCAGCAGTTTATGGGCGACAGTGAAATGACATCAGACCTAATTGACGAGGGCAAAGAGCTGATTCGACGAGGTAATTAAAAAAGGTCATAGTTCCAGTTTTATGGAAGGAGATAGACTTGTCTGTGCTTAAAGATGCCTCTTTTTTTGTTACAGAGAAAAGAAAGAGACAAAGGATTGAAGATGGCGAGAACAGACGAAGAGTGAGTGACTTTTTTTTTTTTTTTGACACATGAAGCACAGAATCATGTCTACAACAATCACTGAGAGATCGGAGACAGCTCAACAATCAAGGCTACACTATTCTCCCTCAAATCTGGTTGATGAAAATAAATATTAGTCACTCATTCAAAGCTGATTTACCCAGAAGAATAAAGACCCATGAGAAAGAATGGACTAAATAAAGAAAAAACTGGAATACATTTTGAAAATATTTCTTGTACATTCAGATACAACAGATATGTGAAATAAAACAAACATAGATACACAAGCATCTGGATTGAAATCACCGAATAGAGTATTTATTTTTCCTTTATACTTACATTATATGTCTGTATGCAGACTTTGTAACGCTGAAACAGTACTAATAACATACAATCTAGTACTGTGCTACAGTGATAGTGTTTGGGACCAAGGTGTAAGTGGGATACAGCAGTTATAAAACACAATCATCCCTCTGCACTGTACAAATAAGCAACTGCATGATATAAGAGGATAAAAGAGCAGTGACAAATTGATGAAGTCAGTGTAAAAGTTCTAGAATTTACCATATTGTTGCTTTAATGAGTGAATTGGGTTAGTTTTTCCTGTTTCTTTTTTCTTTTTTTATAAATCTGAGGAGGATTGGATGCATAAAATAATAAAAGGATAGAAAAATAATTTAATTTCTTCTAAAACTTCTTGTTCTAACTGCCAAAGACAAGGAAAAGGGCAGTCTTGTACTTTTACACATTGGTTAAAGAATACCGGCAACATCCTCCTAAACAGGTACTGAGTTGCGCTGATATGTCTCTCCTCTCTGTGTTGCAGGAGTGGAAGGAGCGCTATGGAAACCCGAGGGAAGACTATGCTGCAAGGAACAGAAGCAGCCATGAAATGAAGGAGACCAACTACTCAGACACCGTGAACCCCAGCACTAACAGGCGTAGGTTGACCACCAGTGTTTTTATTATGTGTGCGGTACTCACAGTGTGGTACAACACTGCTGACAGTAGTACACTGACGATGTGTTTCTTTTTTCACAGAGGCGAAGTACACTCGGACTGGGAATCGAGCAGAGAGAGACTGCATTGAGCTGCTTCAGGATGCAGAGCCTTTAGACTTCAACGCTGATTCTCTGGCTGACGATTCTCTCGACACAGACTCTGGAAGGCAAGGGTTCTTCTTTTTGCTCTCATAATGATCTACACCGGTCAATATGTGGCTCAACCCCCCAAAAATGATACAAAATGTTTTTCAACTGATTATGATACTTTTGTATGTGCTTTACAACATATTGAAAATCTGACCCTGGCAAAACACCCATTTTCACGAGGGTGTCCAAGAGCCTGGAATATGCTGTATGTCAATTAGTATTCAGGTAAGAAGGGTGAATTTGAGTTCAAAGGCTGGACAAAGTAAATATTACCCCTGACCAAAAATATAAAGGCAACACTTTTGTTTTTCTCCCGTTTTTTATATACACACATATATATATATATATATATATATATATCAAAACTAAAATATAATACAATTTTTTTTTTGACAAAAGACCAATATATCTCAAAAATATTTATAAACTCTAAGATCTTAGACTTTTTGTTTGTTCACAAAAGGCCTATTTCTCTCAAATATTGTTCATAAATCTCTGTAAATCTGTGTTAGTGAACACTTACTTTTTGACAAGATGATCCATGACAGATCCAGATGACGGTTAGACAGCATGATCACACACACAGGTGTGTGCCTTTAGGCTGGATGTTTTTAATATTATTTCAGGTCTTTCAAAGAAGATCTATGGTATATGATTTGGATGATTTAGTGTGGTCTAAAACTAAATGTGACACCTAACTCTGAGAGCTAAATTAGGTTTTACGGGAATCTCTGATGCAATCTTGAAAATGACCCCCTTTCTGTGGTCAGATTTTTGTAGACTTTTAATGTCATGCAGTACCCCTACAGTGAAATTAGTTACTTATAAGAGCTTGTTTGGCGCATGATTCCACATCTCTGGCTGAAAAGTATTTCACATACAGCCCAAATTAGCTTCCCACCACTATCTTGAAAATAACCCCTTTCCAAGGGTCAGAAGTGACTGCATTTTTAAAAATGCCATAAAGTGCATCTACAGTGTATTCTATATGATTCAGTAACTTATAAGAACTTAACTGAAGCCTAAATCAGTGTCATGAGTTGAATGTTTCTTCTATAGCCCAAATTATCCTTTAGTGACAATCTTGGACGCCATCTTGAAAATGACCCTTTTGCCTGGGTCAGATTTTACTAGGTTTTTAAAATGTTAAGCACACATTAAGGTACAATAATCAACTGAAGATTCTTGTGCATCAATTTTTCTGGGGTTAAGTGTTTTTTTAACAATATATTGATTTGTCTAAACTGTAACTATACATGTACCAGTATGTATACTATACCCACATATGCTCTGAGTGTCTGTTGTTTTGTTCTTGTTTACAGGCATTCAGGAGGAAGATATCTGTCCATGTCCTCGTCTCGCAGCCGGATATTTGATGACGTCTAACAAGAAGAGAGTCCTAAACTGGAATGCACATGTACATATGACTGTCCACGCATCCGCCTTGCTGGGAGTGACTGAGACTGCTCAAATAACCAGTGTGAATGTACCACGTGATCTCATCTCACATTACATACGTTGTACGGCTGTTTTCCTCTCAGGATGCACGATCATTTAAAAGAAACAACAGCTCACGTCATGGAAGTTACAGGTAAGTGAAGGCACTTTGAAGTAATATTAATGCTAGTAATGTTACAGAAATCTTAATATATGAATGCAGCACTTACATATGTTGGTCATGTATAACAATTCCAGATCCCCCTCTTAAACTTATTGCCCTTTGTTACAATTGCATGATCAAAATTGGCAGAAGTCATTTGTTAAGGCTTTGACTGAGCATGCACATGAATGTCTGCTAAACATGAAATCTGCAGCCAGTGCATGTGTGAACACTGCGTCAGGTCTAATGAAGGTCCTTGGAGATATGTTTTATTTATATTTTTTGTTATGTGTCAGTAAATATCATGTTGTGGATTTATTTAACTGTTTGTCAGAAACAGTGAAGAACAAGAATGAGCACTGTTTCAGCCCGAGACCTGCTGATCTTTTCGTTACCTATTGTCAGTTTGAATTAAAAGAGCAGACCTGTGTGTGTGATGCAGACAGTGTGGAAGACCCATTTATTCTGAAAATGATCGCTTTCTATTTATTTCAACATATGGGGTGGGAAAACATGTGAGCATTAGGGTTTTGTACTTTCTCCAGCTCAGTGCATTTATGTTTGTTTTTTTTTGTTAACTGACCAAATCAATGTGTGGTGTTTAAAGGGTAAATGTGCCATTTTTCTAAAGAAAAACTGCCATTTATCTGTCACCTTGAAGTGAAAATGGCACGTGTCTTTTTTCATCCATGGTTTCAGTTGAATTACAAATACACAGTTTACATAGATAAGAAAAAGTGACCTTTAAAGGACCTTACCAGTGTTTTGTGTGTTGTAGCCCAGTCGTTACTACCTTTTTAATAAGCATAGCCACACAGTTGGGTTTTTTTGCAACTGTTTGGATTTAACTTTTTTCTTTCCCTCTATTTGTTTGAGTTAAATGATTGTCAATTAGTTCTGGTGCTTGTTCTGTAACTGTAGGACTGACACCAGGAAAGTTTTGGCGTAAAGACTAAAAGTGAGTGCAATGATTGAACCAGAATTTAGTTAAAGTTCAACAAAAAAACAAGTCTCTTCATCTGACGAGACTGAAGGAGAAACACAAAACATATAAGAAGTTTAAATTAGTGTTTATGTTGTTTATGTTAGTACAGGATTTTCCACTTCCTTCTAGTTCTGATCGATGATTTCTAATAATATAAGTAAAATAGATGTCATTTTCATATTGATCACACCTACAATGTATGAAAGTAATGTATGTCTACCTTTAAGACGCAGTGTCTAAAATGTTAAAAGTACATGGTTTCAACATGTCATAACACAGGTTACAGTCCTTTAAATATGTTAAGCATTTAGCTGGCAGGTACAGCTGAGCGTCAGGTCAGTCAGAGCTTATTGTATATTTCTGTAGGTTGAAGGTGAGGTTTTATCGCTGTCAGAATTAAAAACCTCATTATTTAAGTACAGTAAATGTCATGGATACCTGCAGCAAGCCACACATCCCCATCGAACACTACTAGAGTCACACTCCTGTGTATATATGTATGATATATTTTTTTTGTATTTTATGCGCTAATTAATATAAAGAAAACATATGTGACTTCCTATTTATGGTATTTCACGCAACTTGAATTACACTGTATCTTTCCTTCTTCTGAGATGGTGACTTTTCCTCCAAACACACACATCTTTAAATCAGCTCAATATACCTTTCACTAGTGACCGTATGAGTCTGTGTGTGTGTGTGTGTGTGTGTGTGTGTGTGTGTGTGTGTGTGTGTGTGTGTGTGTGTGTGTGTGTGT
>JAPTGZ010000005.1:42808491-42823435 GCA_029814645.1 Fowleria isostigma
TGTGTGTGTGTGTGTGTGTGTGTGTGTGTGTGTGTGTGTGTGTGTGTGTGTGTGTGTGTGTGTGTGTGTGTGTTCGATTGAGACGGTCTGATCATACCGGTGATTCTGCTGATGAAGTATTTTAATTCTGTTAATATGAATATATGAATATTTATTGTCTGTTATGATCTGAGCACATTTTTCTGATCCTGGAAATGGAGAGTAACTCTAATCTGTCACTTCCTCAGCTCTGTGATTTAGTGTATTAAGTCAAAAGACTATGTATGGTTAATTCTGTTGACAGTGTTGTCATTCAATAAAAGAGGTGTTGAAAGTGTTATGTACGCTGCTGTTCTGTGTGTCATCATTAAGTTTCCTTGGTGTTTTTTTATGCTAGTTTTTTGGTGTTAAATAGTAGAAATATTACCCGGCAATTACATTTTCACCCTACTTTGCATATTAGTTTTGCTGTTGCTCCTCACTGCCTTTATAATGCTCTTGTTGATATGCTTAAAATTTATTACGAACAGAGAAATTACCCTCATTTATATTTTGCTTTTACTCTATATATTCTATTGTTGTTTTCCTGTCATGCTGCAGCTGTTACAATCCTATTTCCCAGTTTGGGATTAATAAAGTACTTTTATTCTAGAAGTTACAGTGCCCAGATTACCAAGATATCTCACTAGTGATTTATAAACTTAAAATCCAGTTCAAAAGTATCACTATAAACTTCTTAAAAAGCTGCTATCACTCACCAATGTCTGTTATGATTTGCTTCTTCCAATGACAGAATTGTACAACTGTCTTGACGGTTTTGATTGAGAAGTTATTTTTAAAATACAAAATGTACTAGGGGCATCTGTGTACTTTGTACTGATTACTAAACCTGTGGTGGATCTATAATGGAAATATGCAGACAAGTGTTGAGAAGACCATGTACTGAGCTGCAGGCCAAGAAACGGTGCTTAAACAAAACAGATGGTGTGCTCCATGTGCTTCATGATGACATAATATTACCAGGACCTGGACATGTCCCACATCAATTGAATAAACACAGATCCAGTCTCAACATTAGCAAACATCAGTGTTTTGAGGTCATCGTATCTGAGGCAGACGTGCTGATTTAAAAAGATCTGATTAGTGAATGCTACCTTTGGTCTTCATGTGGTTATACTGACAGTAACACAGGCAGTGCTCACACTCAATACAGCCAGCATTAGTCAACTACTTGACAGGTTATTTGATGGTCTCCGTTTGAAAAAAAGTAGATGCATAACTTTCAGCCATGATAAATACAGTCACAGGAAAAAATATTAGACCATCAAAAGTAATCACAAACAATGGTTATGCAATCAAGTACAAACTCCTGTGTGTATCATGTGACTAAAACAGACAGAAATGAAAACATGGAATGTGTAAAAGCACTGTTTTTGCCAGTACAATGTCATAGATATTAACATAAGAACTTATGTGATTTTGGTTATTTAAAAAAAAAAAAAAAATAGGCAAGGTCTCAGCTTTTAAATTAAATTCTTATGAGCTCTTTTTTGTTGTTATCAGGGACAGATCTACAGGGGACCAACTATCCCCCAATTGTAGAGCCTTACCCCCCCTAGATGCCCCCTAACTTTACGTTCCAAAAACTACACTCAACAAAAAATCAAAAACAAATCAGCCCTGTTCCCAAAAGCCTCCCAAAGTATTGACATAAAAGATGAATTCACCAAATGGATGGAGAGATGGAGAGAGTGATGGCAGGAATTCAGGGGATCCACCATCATTTCAGCAGGACTACACGGTATGGTTTCATTTTTCATACAGATTCCAGTGCAGGGATATATTACTCAATAAAATATCATGTTGTTTTCTGCAACTGTATATCACATACTATTCTGGATGCAAATTGTCACCACACTGCTATTAATATAACATTTATCCAGGAAATTAATTGTTGCACTACATCGCACATATATCTACCATAATCTTATTTTTATTCTAATTTACATATTTCGAGTTAAATTAATACCTCATATTTCTAGTCATAGTGTATATTTACAACACATAGTTCCTTTTAATATAGATTTGTATCTTGTCTTTGTTTTTCAAGGTACTTATTCTAATGAAATCTTTTAAAGGATTTTAATGCTTAAGGTTTGTGTCGTGCCAAAAGGTTGTCCCTGAACAACCTCCACAGTAAAATAATTAAAGCAAAAAGTTTTTCTTATAATCTGTAACATACATGTACCGGGCCTTTGTCTAATAAAAAGCCAATTACAAGGACCATTAATAATTTAGTTCATTACCTGGCGACAGAAAATATGTAGTTTACCAACGTCACCACTAGAGTTCAGTAAAAGACTAGTTCCACTGTGAAGACATCACATCTCCATGGCAACCGCGGAGGTTTGGGGAAGGGCTCCTTGACACTTAACGCCAGTTGGTGAGTCTGTGTTGTTTTTACCTGAAGATAAACACATTTAACACCTACAGGTAGGCTGACATCGGGCTAACTCAATATCCAGGTTATTTGTATTCATTTGTGGAAGAAAGCTTATATTTTATTGACCACTTCTGTTTTTCCAAGTCCCTCCCTGTCAGCTCTTCCTGGTTCCACGTCCTGTAACAGCTAACTAACCTACTTACTAACTCACTAACTCACTAACCTTTTCCACAAACTCAGTTTTGTATGTTAAGGAAAAGCTATGCTGTCATGTGTGGTCATATACTATTACATATGCTGCTCAGTATTAACCCTTTATTATTTAACAGTGTTAACATGAGACAATAACACTTACAAAGTGCAGAAACTCACCTGTATTCAACCTGCAGGTGTTTCATAAACAAGTTATAGGTTAGATTTAATGTGATACTTGTGTTTTATTTCTAAATACACAAAATATATTGCAACAACAAACGTGTATACCCAGTGGTGCTTTTCCAAAATGGGTCACATGTCCTTTTTTACTGGATCATAAACAACTATGAATAAATACATAAAAATAATATGATTTGAAAATTAATTTTCCTAATTCCTAAATTGAAATTTATATTTTTTTATATGCTGTTCACATATAAGCAGTGCATGGGGCATACCTGTAACTTCACAAACTAATTTTCATTTCCATGGGAATGCTTTTACGACACTACATGTATTTGACATTATAATTGTTTGGGACTTTTTACACCATATGCACATATGACTCATGCAGTATTATCAATCCAGTAGTATAAGTGACGTTTTCTAGGTGTCGGCCCAGAGGGAAATGATGCATCATTAGGAGATAAAAAGTGATGACAATTCTAAGGGCCCATGACTGGCAGGGGCCCTATAGAAGAACATTAATACAGTTTTTACATGAAAATTATTAATCACCAAAAAATAATATTTACTTCACAGGACATTAATAATTTTCATTGTGTTCTTGCATTATTAATATTGTTATTATTGTTTGTTTTTTGGTAAAAAGGAATAAAATCAGCTTATGCCCCCTCCTCCTTATTTCAAGATATGGTTTGGTCAAGGTGCCAGAGCTTATAACCGATTTTAATAAATTTACTTCTATCCAAAAATAAAACTATATTTGATTTGTATTTATATATCAATGGAAAAAAAAAGCCTCATACTGTTATCATACAAAAATAAATAAATAAATATAAGAAATGGCTTGTTTCTTTCTCATCAGTTTTGCATGAAATTATAAAACCTATGTCAAACAGAATATTGATCTATGCCTGCAGTGTTATATTTTTAGGGTTTGCATATTTTTTTGGCATGGAAATGGTGGGGCCTTAAGGGATTTTTTTTTCACAGGGCCACAAATCAAATGTTCCATGGGTCTGAACAGTAAATTTAAACAGTTGTAGCGACAACAACAATTTCAAGGATGATATCAGGACACACTGAGCTGCCCTTGCAGTTTTGACGTGAACTCACAGATACATTTATTCATTTCATTTTTTTATACCAGTGTTTGGCTGCTGCAGAGACTGTATAGTGCAACATCTTGGCGGATTATTGTCAAATATTTCACATCTGTTAAATAACATCAAATTATATCTAAAATCCTCACCTCATCATATTAATATTAAACTCAAATTTTTTTTTTTTTTTTTTTTTTACACTTTTGTATTCCAACAGTAAGCTATAAGTTTTGTCTTTTATTTAGTGCTTTGTATATCAGCTGCACCTCATCATGGCGGGGACATCGAGGCATGATCGAGAGATGGCGATGAGCGCTAAGAGGCAGCTGTCGGTGTGCTCCAACCCTGTGGAGAGGCTGAGACTACAGTGCCTGGCCAGAGGCTCCTCAGGCATCAAGGGCCTCAGCAGGTGAACTCACACATGCATCTGTTTTGTTTCAGTCAATGTGTATTTGTACCTCCATATATTCATCTGCCTGCCTGTGAATGTTCCTGGTGAACATAAGAGAGGGGTTTTCCATCTACATACAATACTGAAGTTTGCAGTTATGGAAAGACCAGAACATATGAAAGTGAAGGAGGTGTTAGTGTCAGATTAGTCACTGTGAGGGTTTTATGTGCATGGTCTGACACACCAAAACTCTTAATCTATTTGGGTAAAAGGTCAGTGTAATATACACTGCCAAGACAAAAAAATAAAGTCGCACATGTAATATTTCACTGCATCACCTTTGGTTTTGATTACAGGAGACATTCACTGTGACATCTATCTTGCCACATAATGCTTATGTAGTGTCACAATACGGTTTAGAAATTTTTTTTCCATCCATAGTCGCATTAATTTGTTTTATTATGGATGATAGAGAATCGAACCACTGCATCAAGTTCTCATCACATCCCAAAGTAGAGTCTTGGCTTTATTATAGAGGCTAATCCATGTGTGAAAATGATCATTCATCTTATTCCCCTTGAACCATTCTGTTACAAACCTGATGACCCTGATCAATCCTGGCATTGACCAATCTTTTTAACATTAAAGACATGAGAGGCTACTTACTGCAGTTAGAGTTAACCCATAAAGACTCAAACATCCACCAAAAGCACCTACTGATCTAAACTGTTGATCCACTAATTCTATCAATACATGTAAATAATTGGTGTAAAGTGCAGTTTGTCTTCTTTCCATGGTGATCAGATATGACCCATTTGGACGTTCAGATGTTCCGTAGTGAATGTGGAAACACTGTCATCTTCTACAAGCTTGACTCACTAGTAAAACCTATGGAGGGGGATAACCAACGGTGGGTGGAAACACTGGGTTTATGTCCAGTTAATGCTATATTTTACTGGAGAAGTCACCTTTTCTTCATTTTTTTTCTGTTTTGATACAAAAGCTTTTATGAACATCTACAAGATCAGTCAATTAAACATAGATGATGAAAATAGATAGATTTCCACTGTAAAAATACAAAATTCAGAGGATAATATTACAATAAATGGCAGTAATTTACTTACAAAGGGTTAAATGTAGAGAAAATTTATTTGGGAACTGAATGAATGAATGCAGTAAGTAGTAACCCTGTGTCAGTTACATGCTGTGGTTGGTGTTTTCCTGTGATATAAAACTTCTCCGTGAGAGTCTATAGTGGCTTTACCTGTCAAACTACAGGATGTTCTGATATATATGAGTTTACATTTTGACTCAATTCTGTGCTGTTGCTGATTTTATGGGTTTGTTTGTTAATGCACTGGTCACAACCTGCAATATTTGTCTGTATACGTGTTGAATTCTGTATGTGATGTGATGTTAGATCAACATAGAAAGAACATATTCCAGAACAATTTTGTCATAAAATGTGACCCCTGGGCTGAATATTTGGACTCAATAATAGTATTAAAGGAAGTGTATTAAAAAGTATCACCTTTCATCTATTCCTTCATCCTTTATTTAATTTCAGAATATGTTGTGGTAAAGGCCTTGTATGCAAAATAGGAAGCTATAGTAATAAGACCAATGGATTCCACTAGAGGGTGAACATGGATGGTAAACAATTCAAGGCAATTTAAGAAAACCAGCTATAATACAAAACAAATTAATCAACTTAAAGGAGTCATATTAAAATAAAAAAAAAAATTATGCATTGTAAAACATTTTCCTGTGGTCTACATAATCTGTTAATGCTATGCCTGGGTCTGAATTCTTCATTAATTCAACTCCTCAGGTCCATCTACAACCCTGTGTCTGAGTAATGACATGAAAAAAGATTGTTTTGAGCGCTGGCCCTTTAAAAGCAAATGAGCAACTTCACACTCCGCCCCCTCCAGGTTGTTGACTGTGCTACTCTGTCCCATTCAGCCACTTGTGTTTCTTAATACAACCAACAACTGAACATTTTAGGTAATCAGCTTGAAGTTTGGACATATTTTCAGTATGGATTACAACCGCTGCTGCTGACAAACAGTTATGGCATATGCGGAGAAATGTTTATCGGAAATCTTGACCTAATAAATGCTCATGTTGTGACATAACTAGGTGTAGACACAACAAATTAAGAAGGAATTACAACAGGTTGTAAAAATCCACTCCATTTTTGCCAAAATGAAAAGATAGATCTGCAGCACCTGAAAGGTTCACACTCAAAATTTATGAACTATTAGGGTTCAAATAAATGAACCAAAGACTAATAAAAGTAGGTTTAACTAAATATGACCCCTTTAAGCAAGAGCAACTACAAATAAAATATGGTGGAACTAAAAGTGTCATCATATGGGAATGATGCCCAATCAATCCAAACTATATTGAAACACTCTGGCCACAGTGGTAGACCGGCCAACAGACTGACCAGAGCTAGCATTACTGGGACTATGCTTCCTCCAGTCTGCCAAAGACATTGAATGAGGGATTAAATGATAGCAAAAAGAAACAAAAAATTCTGCTACCTAGTCTGAGTGTCTTTGAGATGGTTGTGTGTCCATGAAATCTACTCCTTATGTAATTTATTTGTATTTACCTGTGTTTATCAGAACTTTCAAGATAATGGATGATAATAACAACCGCAGCCTGGACTTTAAGGAGTTCATGAAAGGGTTAAATGACTACGGGGTCCTGATGGAGAAAGACGAGGCCACAGCATGTTTTCAACAGTTTGACCGAGACAGGAACGGGACTATTGATTTTGATGAATTTCTCATCACTCTAAGGGTACACACACACACACCACAAAGTGCTGGAAGACACACTTTCATTATGTTATTATGTTTAAATCGATATTTTTTCAGTCTTTTTCAAATGAGCGAAGAAACCCACGGGGTAATTGAAATGTTTTGGAAAAATACATTAAATAAGTCATCATGTACTAAATACAAAATAAACAATAATGAGAATTAATGCTGAAATATAAAACACAATAAATACATTCATATAATAGTTTTATTGTCAATCATCTTGTTAAAGCTTTGGTAACATTTAAGAAATTTATATTTTATATTATTCAAAATAAGTTTATTTGAGTGGATAAGTAATTATTTTTTGTTGATGAAAGGTTCATTTATTAATTAATATCTATTTATTTTTCTTATCAATAAAAGAGGGCACTTTTCAGTTTATATTGTGTACAAAAATTACTTTATAAATTGTTTTTTATATATTACAGTTAAATATATGTTGTTTTTACAAAGGTTTGAAAATATATACAGACAAATTTTGCCCCTTTGTTTTCAATCAAAAATGCGGAAGAGAGAGTTGAGGGTGCTTGATTAAAAAAAAATATTTCAGGGGGTACTCCACTGTAAAAAGTATGAGAACCACTGTATTATTTAATTTAATAATATAATGTCTAAATATGAGGACATTTGTTTTGTTCAATTTTTAGCCGCCGATGTCTAAGGCCAGAAAAGAGGTGGTCATGCAAGCATTTCGAAAGCTCGATAAGTCAGGTGATGGTGTGATCACCATTGAGGACCTGAGGGGTGTTTACAATGCCAAATACCACCCTAAGTACCAGAACGGCGAATGGACGGAGGATCAAGTGTTCCGGAAATTCCTTGACAGCTTCGATTCACCTTATGACAAAGATGGGAAGGTAAATTTATTCTTATTTTTTCTGTGTGAATTGAAGAGTATTACCTCAGGGTGTTTTGTCAGTGGTTTATATGTTACATGCAGTGACTGTAAAAACACAGAGGGATGAGTTTCACATTGATCTGCTACTTGTGCATGTTACACAAGGGAAATAATAATAGATGTTAATTTTTTTTTTTTTTTTTTTTAATACTATGGGAGTTCTAGATGTTGTAATTATTGATATAACTGTGTATTTGTTGCTGGTATTATTCTCTGAAGGTAACCCAGGAGGAATTTATGAATTATTATGCTGGTGTGAGTGCGTCCATCGATACAGATGTCTACTTTATTGTGATGATGAGAAATGCCTGGAAAATCTGATTTCATGGTAAACGATTTCAGCACCCTGGTTGTAGGAAGCCAACATATTATTTCCACTTTAGGGGGTTTCTGGTATAGAAAAGTCTGTCATTTTCCTAAGGAAGTCTTTAGTTTTATTAATCTAACATGGTTTCTGTGTATGTTGTATGGTTTTGTTTTTAAAATTATACAAAGACCAAACAAAAATCACAGATATTTGGTCACTGAAAACCATACAAGATACTGATTCCACTAGCAAATACTTGGATAGATGGTGTTTCCTACTGATAGCAGGTGGATGTCAAATTTCCTTTTCCAGAGTCTTTTTTTCTATCTAATATATTTTTAAATATAAGAGGCTGACTGATGATTTTGTTAAACTTTTCTATATTCATAATAATGATACATGACCCTCTGATGCCTCTGATTTTCAGTTTCAGTAGCTGTTTTCATCCAAATAATATAATAAATTAAATTCATTGCATCGTTTTTAACCAGAAAAAAAAAAAAAAGGGAATTAAACAACGCGTTATACAGTCACGGAAAAAATTAGTAGACCATCAAAAGTCATCAGAAACAATAGTTATGCAATCAGGTACTAACTCCCATGTGTATCATGTGACTAAAACAGAAAAAAAAACATGGAATGTCTAAAAACACTGTTTTTGTCAGTACAATATAGCTATTGATGTAAGAACTTATATGATCTTGGTTATTATCAAGAAAATCATGGAAGATGGATAGATATCAACTCCTAAATTAAACTGTTATGAGCTATTTTTGTTGTTATCCTTATATTTGTCCAAAGAAGTGTACCTTCAGTTGTACCAGGCATTAAAATGAAAAAGAAATTGAAGAAAATATAGGATGGTCTAATAATTTTTTCCCACAGCTGTATGAGCTAAATTATGAAGTACATATGAAGTACATCTTCCCTGAGATGCTTTTTTCCATTTGAAACTGGTGGTGGGCGTTGACCTTCCTGATGTCACTGCATCAAACTTCTGTTGTTTGATTTTGTCATGTCTCATTTGGATGAAAGCCAGTTACTGTCAGCGAGAGGTTAAATATCCTCCAAATCATCCACTGGTGCATTGAACTGTCTCAACTTTTTTTCTTTTTGTAGTAAAACTCTTTCACCTCTTAAGTGTTTGATTTTTTTTCTGCTGTGACATGCTGCTGTTGCTGAATTTCACTGCTGAACTTACACTCTTCTAATTGGCAGGTCACAAAAGAAGAGTTCATCAACTATTACAGTGGAGTGAGCGCCTCTGTGGACAATGATGTCTACTTCATTCTCATGATGAAAAATGCCTGGAAGCTCTGACTTTTACCAAATTGTGAACACAAAACTGTCATCCATGTTTCTGATGAATCACCATATGGCCTTACATTGATCCAGATGCATTGCTATCACCATTATGTGTTCTTTTGATAAGATCTAACATTGCTACCAGCTGTAATTCATTGCTTTTAGGTAGGAAAATCAAGTTTCCATGAACGTAGCGATGATAAGTACCAGACTTACAAAATCCTTTGGTACTTATTGAATATATGCAGATTCTGTTTATGTGTTGAACGATAATAAATATTAGCTCAAGTAGAGGTTTATCTGTGATGTGGAAGAACACAAAGAAACAGTATGCATTCAGATATTTTTTTTCCTTTTTATTGTACATTGATATGCTACACCCAAGAACTGTTTAATTACAAAAAAGGTGAATATTCATTTCAAATAAATAATTATACATTTCAGAAAATAAACTGATTGACTTTCTTTTTCAGGATGCAAAGATTAGTTCTACCCTCATGTTTGTGTCTTTGGTGCTAGAACCTGCAAATATTTACTTTAAAATTAAATAGAAACTAAAAGTATGGGTAACAGTCTGTCTTATCCATTAGCATGTCATTCCTGTAAGGACAAAAAAGCTATCATTATGGAGAGTATTGAGCTTTTTTTTCTTTTAGGAGAAATCATGGGTTTATTTGAATTTATGAAAAGTCACAAAGTTAAGTTATTTTGAGTTTAATTTAAAAGGAAAATATGCTAAATAGAAAATATTTTCCTCTGAACAGTTAATTTTTTGCTTTATTTTTTAGTGTGTCACTCCTCTAGATTTTGTAAACATTTGTGTTTTATGTACAATAATCTAAAAGCCAAGTGGCCTTTGTCTGTGCCTGCGTATATGTGTGTCTGGGGACTTACACAAAATCCAGAAAAAGCTGACTGCTGCAGTTCGTCATACTTATTTATTTTTGGCCAAGGAACAAACTAGCAAAAATGACAAGTTGATAGGACCAATATTTTGGGAGGTATTAGTAATTCTGGAATACAATAGTCTTACAATCACCTTGCCATGGCCAGAACGCTTTGGCAGTGACTACTGGACAAATGCGGTACAACATGCATGAATACACAATAGCATAAAAACTACCACATCTAGAACCCCTGGATCCCCGTGGGTCAATGCGCTAGTCAATCTTAAAGGTCAACTTTGCTTTGAAGGGTGTTTATTTCTTTTATTTAATAACCCTTTACTTTAATCTGAGCTTTTGTGAACATCTACATGATCAGTGAATCAAATATAGGAAAATACCTGATTTTTCCTGAAAAAACAAAAACACAGGAGGATAATATTATGATAAATGGTGATAAATCACTTTAGAAAAGGTAACTATAGATGAAAAAACTATTTTGGAACTGCCTCATAAGTAGCACTGGGTCTTTATGGGTTAGGTGACGATTTTAAATGACTAGCATATACAGGCTAGTGTTTTATTTATTCCATTAACTGGGTGTGAGTGATGATTTGTTAACTGATGTGTTGTGTTGATTACATTCACAAACAAAGACACTTAATTTAAAACAAAAGGTGATTTGTTTTACCACTTTATTAAAGATTATTATTTGGTAAAGGAACTAAAAAAGGATGAAACATAGTCATGTGTTGTTTTTGTCTTCTTTATAGTTCTTTAGCTGTGTCTTCAGAATATGTCCAAAGTTAACAAAAGTTCATAGATGGACAAAAATTCATCAGTTTGAGAGTGAGACCATCATTCAGCCGGGGGTGTAACACAAACTATTTCTTTGAGACTGATTAGAAAATGTAAAGTTACAAAATATTACCACATAGTATACACTGTATTTAATACAGATTCAGCTAAAGTGAAACGTTACAATAAGAGTGAGGTTTTTCTTTCTTCAGTGTGTCAAAATAAAGCATCTATTGACACCCCCTGGATTTATTATAGACTTTGCAGTAAGGAGACCTGAGGTTAGGTTGTGTGAGACACTTGGTGAAGCAGCATTGTGTTTGTCATCTCCTTAACTCTCATGAGAGCACAAACAGAAACAGGTATAAGGTGTCAGGTGTCCGCAGCGTAAGTCACCTGCAGATGACAGTTGAGTCTGACCAATACTTATCGCTCAGTCTTTGTCAGAGAGTCATTACATGTGCATTATGACAGATATGAGAATTATACAACAGTTTACAGTAGGTGCAGCCATTTTACTGTAAGGAGCAGCATTCTTTTCCAGGGCCCATGTTGATGTCTTTGTATATTTCAGCTCACGGATGAGTTGTAGTAACCAGTAGTTCATTAACAGAAGATAAATAAAACATTCGAAAAATAAGCACAGAAACAACATGCATCCGTGCAGGCTTCAAGCAGTCATGGAATGGTTCAATGAAAGTGTAGACAATGACTGGGGCTTTAATAATCAGAAGATCTCAGTGCAATATGAGCTTTTAAGAATCATTAACATCCTTTTTTGTTTGTATATAGTGCAATGTAAAGGAATGTGTCTTGTAGGGGGGTAGCAGCCCTCGGCTTTCAAATTGTTTGGTTGCTGCATGTTTAGTTATTGTTGGTCTTAGTTTGGTATTTTTTGACCAATGAGCAGGTGAAATTGGGTTGATAGCTGAAGATCCTAATAATAAAGAAATAAGTCAGCAAAGCAATATTGCAACTTAAATATCTGTGAGCAGTTTTCACTTCATCATCTACATTGTTATTGAGCCATTGAGGATCTTTTAATGTCTGTAAAGTAGTGCTTTGCAACAACAGGCTGCTGTTATATGTAAAAATAGAGCTGCTGAATTATTTCCATTTAATAGAAGTGGAAGTAGAAGTCAGTAATTGTCACAAACTGTTGGAGGGTCTTCTATAACACCTGTTATATACTACTGGGATTTGTAAGAGATAAGTTGCACAACCACTGGTATGGCATTTATGATTCATCCATCACCACTACAGCAGATGACGGTATGTGGAGGACACTAGAAAAACATATGATGAAAAGCAAAATAAAATGCGCAAAAAATGTCACAATCCATTAACTGTGGACCCATTGTCAGTCCATTATTGTTGACTTTCATCTGTCGACCTACTTAATCTGATAGAAGCTGGACATGGTGACATACGCCTCATCCGGCTGGGACACCCCGATCGTCTCAGGCTCATGTCCTTGGTTAATGTGTTCAGGCAGGGGTGTATTTGGTGCTTCTCTGAGCTGGATGCTGTCCACAGGGGATGGACTGATGCTGTGAAGGCTCTCCCCCCCCTCAGAAGAGTTCCTGCTCAGCAGCTCCAGCTCCTCAGTGCTGACGCTGATGTTGCTTCTGGAGCAGTCTGAACTTTGGGTGGAGCATGGATCGGTCACCTGCACATTATCAGCTGCAGGAAGAATGACAGGCTGGGTCTCATCACAGGGCTGTTCCTCGGTTTGATCCATTGGGTAAATTTTAAGGGCACTGAACACCTCAGGACTGAAAGTCAGTAAAAGGCCCTATAAATCAAAGTGATTATTTAATTAC
Organism: Fowleria isostigma; assembly: GCA_029814645.1. Classification (NCBI taxonomy): domain Eukaryota; kingdom Metazoa; phylum Chordata; class Actinopteri; order Kurtiformes; family Apogonidae; genus Fowleria; species Fowleria isostigma. The sequence continues at coordinate 42,821,635 of JAPTGZ010000005.1, forward strand.
TGGACTTGTATGGTGAATATTCTATCAAATTTGCTCATGAAAAAAAAAAAATACCAACTTTATTTGGCTTGCATATCTGCACAAGTGTGTGTTTAGGATGTGGAATACTTGGCCACATGTACGTAAATATTCTGTGAAGAACAAAAACACAAATATATGAAGAGCATACAAATGATTGATATTATTAGAAAAAAGCAAAGACTTACTTATTCCTCCACAAGATGGTAACACTCAAGATCACTACCACCAAAGAGACCAGAGCCAGACAGAGTATGTTCACGTCCAACTCATCATGTCCTTCTCTCATGGTGTTGTCTTTTCCAGATATGGGCAAAAATGAGCAAAGACAAGGTAAATATTGTCTTCACTTGCACAATTGGAAACATAAAACTACATGTGTGAGTTGTTCTTACCAGGAGGAGTAAAGAGACTGTAAGTCTCACTCCACTCGCTCCAGGTGCCCTGCAGATGTACCAGTGGTATTGCTCTCACTTTGACATGATATTGTTTGTTTTTCTGGAGATGCTGCATGGGAATGTTCAGAGTATCTGTTGATGTAAAGTTCAGAGTCTGGAAAATGACAGAAAAACTAATGTTATTGGAGAACAATTTTTCTAAGAAGAACAAAAAGATTCAAAGTAATAGAACTTTTACATTAGACTAGAAATGTAAGCAAATCTGTGTGAAATAGGTGTACCATGTTCCTGCCTGCACCCCAGATCTGAAGCTGGAAGAGCTGATTTTCTAATTTAAGGTAATCCTGGTGGTATGGTATCTGGATATGAACAACAGCTGAGTCAGACTCCTTGTTGAACGTAACATTCTTCACCCAAGGACTCTTCGGTTTAACTGCAGGGGACACAACAAAAAGCACAAAGACTAAAACAATGAACCAACACATAGTTATGACGCAGCTCAGTGTCATGAAAACAGCAAAAAGAATCCTTTGAGATTTCTGAAAATAGGAAACCATGTTGTACTTGTTAACAGGACTAAGATAAAAAAATTTGTGTGTACTTTTGATCATAATCAGACTCTTCACAACAAAAGTGGTTAGATTTTCTGACTCCATAGAGTCTGATGCGAGTGCCTCTCAAAATGCACACTTCGCTTTCAATAAACCCTTTATGTGAGCATGGATAAACACTTCTTAAGTGAGAACAAAACCTGCTTGTCTGATTTTAAAACATGAGACACTGGTGATAGATATGTTAGCATGTCAACCAACATGCTCCTTAAATGTCCACGTTGCCCTGTCAGCACTAAAACCTGACAGAATGCCAACATTGATGTAAGAAAGTGAGAAACTTGGTCATGAGTCCAAAGCATGAGCTGCAGGATGTGCAAAAGCTCCACACCTGCATGGAAGTAAAAACTTAGGGTTCACCCTTTATCACAATATATTACAGCTTTGAATTATAAAATAATGAGAGGTGTAGCTTTAAGATATTTGGCACTTAGCTATACACTAAGCACTTGTGTATATACTTGTAATACAGTCACTGGGTTAAAAAGAACATTTCTTGAATTATTTACCTGGAAAGGTAAGTATGGAAGAATGAAAAATGTAATACTGACAAACTGTGTGAGATAGTTTTAAAATAAAAAAACAATGGTGCAGAATAAGAATCACTGGCCAGATCTAATGTTGCCGTAGCCTTCAGTTTTTTATTCACCCTTTAAGTAGGGGGTTCAGGTCAAAATTTGTCTTTTGTCCTATGATACTGATTCTTATGTCATATGATAGAGCCAGGTCTGAAGATTAAAATGGTTTTTATTTCATCTTTCTATGATGTATGGT
>JAPTGZ010000005.1:42845147-42864829 GCA_029814645.1 Fowleria isostigma
GTGTGTGTGTGTGTGTGTGTGTGTGTGTGTGTGTGTGTGTGTGTGTGTGTGTGTGTGTGTGTGTGTGTGTGAATGAATCAGTATGAGACTAAAGTAACATGACGTGCTGCCTCTGTAGGACCGAGAATAAAAAGTTCTCTTCAAATGTTTAATAACAGCAAATAAAATGCTTACTTTTTGGACTCGCACAGTCCATGATATGCTTTGACTGCCTCCTCTTTGTCGATGGGCTCTTTACTGTTGTTCAGGTCAGGCAAACTATTAGTTTCCTGCTGAAAAGAGAAAACAGAAAGTTACCTCCTTGTGATATAAATACAAATCTGATTTTGTTAGAGTTTGTTTTAGTTTACAGTAATGCCATGTTAATTACTTATCATAATGGATGAGTTACAGATTAACATGTAGCTCACAGAAATCTAATATGGACATTGTTCTCTTGTTGCTTCTTTCAAATCTATCCCTCATTTTTAAAAATGTGACTCATACATTCAAGTGCCATTATTCATCTCTACATCAAAGTAACTGCAATTTAATTAGTGATGAAGCAGCAATGAGTCACCCTATTCTTTTTTCAAGCTTTAATGTCAAAAGCTCAGTGAAATTCAAAGAATTTCTCATGACTCAGCACATGAAGGACAGAGCTTTTCCTATCAAAATTACCAATAATGACACTGAAAGTGTATTTTAACATTTTTCTTCAAAGATCCACTTCTCAAATCTCTGCGTCTCTTCGAAGCTGTCTTGTCTTTGATGCCGATATAATGTCAAAACACCTATCCAAGTCTAATAAATATCACCACATATTATTAACCATCACATTTGACACATTAGTGGGCACTCATCCTGCCCTTACATTACTCTTTACCTGTCATGTTTGGATTTATAGTATGACATAAAAACATAAACGAGTACATGATATGTTTGTGCAGATTTGTCATCTATATGTGATATAACTGAGCACAGAGTACGTACAATATGACCGTTCTTCTCTTGCTGCTGGGCCGTGCTGACTATCTGAGTCCTGAGAATCAGCACTTCCTCCTTACGTGCATCCAGTTCCTCATTGGCTGCCTTCAGCTGACTGAGCAGGAGGTTGTAACTGTCCTGGAGCTCATTCGATGAGCTGTTTTGGGACGCACGCTCAGCTATGGTCTTCCTCAGCTCATTTAAGTCATTCTTAAGTTTCTTGTTCTCTGTCTCCAGCTCTTGTCTCTGCAGAGAAAGAGAAAACTCCAACCATTCATGCACAACAATGTCCAGTTGTCAAAGCACCAGAGGGTTATAGGAAAGTGCTCAAATGCAAAAGGACATTTTAACAAAAATCTGAACTGTTTGAAATAACTTCACTTATTAAGGAATGATTAAGACTGCACATATTCCATTTTTTTTGCCTTTCTTTCAACTTTGCAGGCTTTGCAAACAACTTTAATATTCAATTTAGTGTAGTTAGATTAAATATGTATTTTTGCTCTCATGTGGGCATAAATGTTGTTTATGACCTGCTGTGTATGCCCTAAATATCAAGTCCAATTAAACATACTTTTAAAACTGAGAAATAATTATAAGAAAATGTTGAACTAATATAGAATACATATTAAAGATGCATGGGTTGACTGAAGCTACAGTACATGTAATTGCTGTTGCTGTTTAGACTGGATGGCACGTGGTGAAGGACAGCGCTGTGAGTGTTTACAGATTACATCCACAGATAAACCTGACCCCTCACCGCTTTTAAGTTCATCATGAGGCAACTTGGTAAATTACATTTCCAGTCATTTTCAGGGAGAATGTTCTTAGGGTACACAATCTCCAGGACTAAAAATAAAATTTGTAATTAGATTTACAAATACTGTTCCCTGAAAGCAAATCCTTCATAGCTCCACAGTTGGCCCTGCCTGTTATCGGTTCTTGAGAAAAAGCAAAAAGCTTTAAAGAGGATCAGACGTTGTATGAGTTGTTTATGTGGCCTCCTAGTGGTAACATAAAAACTATTTGTGGCTGTGACTCAGAGCAAGTCAAAGGAAGAAAATTACAAGTAACAAAATTCCCCTTTAACTTGACTTGATGATAAGAAGATGGTGTTTATGAATTTAAGAGGAAGAAAAGCGGTTTTGTACCTTGAGGTTATTGTAAGTCAGATCTGCAGTCTCCTGCTCAGAGGTCGGGCTTCTTGGTTCAGTGCTCTTAAAAAGTAGAAAAAAACAGAGCAGAAGAGTCTTTTAACTGTGGTCTATACATCAATTCTGTCTGGCGATAAATCCAAGTGTACTTCAGGGACTTTGTTTAGTTGGAACATGAGTGTTATAATACATCACCTATTGCAGGTGTGTCAAACTCATTTTAGCTCAGGGGCCACATACAGCCAATATGATCTCAAGTGGGTGTGTATTAAAACTTACAGATCACAGTGGATCTACAAAGGCACAAAATATTTAGTGACAGGCATAACTGTTAAAATTGCACTTATTTTTCAACTTATTATTCAACTTCATTTCTTCAATTTATTTCAGGTTGTACATGGTTGTTCATATTATTCCCCTTTTTGTGAAATGACAGTTTGTAAATATTTTCATGTAATTTTACTTTTGTTACACTAAAACAAAAAGAAAAAAATGGAGTAGTCATTATTTATAGGTTATGTGATTATTTTACTGATCTGACCCACTTGAGATGGAACTGGGCTGTAACTAAAATGATTTTGATACCGTAATTTTTTGGATTTCACAAAGTCATCCCACAGGCTGATTATGGCCTGTGGGTCATATGTTTTCACCCCTGATCTATTGGTAAATATTAATTTAAAATTGTCACCTTGTGTTTGACAAGCTCCTCCATCTTGTCGACATTCATCTGGAGTCTCTTCCTCTCTTGCTCCAGCTCTCGGACTCGTTTTTGCAGCTTCATGAACAGGCTGATGTCCATTGCAGCCTTTTCCACTCCCATCTCCTGCAGAGAAGAGGAGACTGAGGTGAGGCCACAGCAATTCTACTGCATTCTGTACATTTTAGCTGAACTGTGAGTTTCAGTTTGTGTTCATTTATCACCACACAGTTACCTCCACCAGCTGAATAGAGTCTTCAGTATCTCCAACCTCCGAGGTGGAGACAGAGGGATAGTTGGAGTCAGACTCCAGGCTGCTCTGATTGGATGGATTCCTCCTGTGGCCTGGGTGGAACTGAAAGAATAAAAGAGGTGAAGAATTACTTTGTAAAGGTTTAATACCTCTTTGTCACAGTGTAACACATCACTAGCCCTCTGCAGACTTAAAAAAGTGGTTTTAATGGAAACCTCAGTGGTTTTAACAGATTCTTAAGAAAAGCCATAAATTCAATGAAGTAACAGCAAAGCAGTTGGAAGTGGGAGATAAATGAGACCGAGTCAGAAAGAGAATAATTCAACAACAAATAATTAATTTGTGAAGAGGGAAAAAGTGTTTCTCCTGAAAAATAAAGTGAGAGAAACTTTACTGTGTTTCAGGAAAACAAAACACTTGGTAGTTGAAGAGAAATATGCAGAGAGATGCAGTAGTTTTTGGAGACATTCATTCGGTCAACATTTCAGTTAAAGTAAAGACATCAATAGCCAGAATTGATTCTTTGTTTGGTGCTACCAAATAAGTTGTCTAAAAGCTAGAATAAAAATAAAACCTTGGCCAGGGACACCTCCTCCTTCAGATTTTCATATCTCTGCTCCAGTCTGGAACAGTCTTTGAGGAGATTCTGGTAGCGCTGTCTCTCTTCATCCAATTCAATCTGCAAAGTTGCTTCTTTCTGAGACACGGTGCTTTCCTCATCTGAACAAAAATAAATACATTACAGAAATTAGGAATATGCATCACTGACTGTGTTTTATATAGACTTCAATATTTTACTAATAAGCATAAAATTAGCCCCGTATGAATAAAAACACTTCATATTTCCACCTCAGTCAGAAGAGATTGAAAGGAGATTTCAATCAGAATGAGAAGGATGACGTAAACATTTGATAAGAACGTTTAAGCGTCAAAACAACAACAAAACTTTTTTTTGGTTGGACACTAAAATATATCTGGTTTGTTGAACATTTGATGAATGAAAGGCTCTTAATAATGGGAAAAAATTAACGGTGCAGCTGTGGCGCAGGTGGTAGAGTGAGTCGTCCAATGATCGAAGGGTAAGCAGTTGGAATTCCGTCTCCAACTGCCCGCATGTCAAAGTGTCCTTGGGCAAGACACTGAACTCTAAATTGCTCCCAGTGAGGCCTGATAGTACCTGGCATAGTGGCAGCCCACTGGTGTATGAGTGGGTGAATGTGAAGCTTGTATTGTAAAGTGCTTTGAGTACCATTAATGTGTAGAAAAGCACTATATAAGTACAGACCATTTACCGTAACTGTTGTTCTCAGAATACGTTGCTAAGGCATCTTAATTGTATGGCAAGCTGGAGAACAACTACTTCAATTTCTGACAGAACAGGTGAAACTACATTGTGCATCTAACTGCATATCTAACTGTATCTTATCAGGTCCAGCTCTTAAGGTGGATTCTCTGATCAGAATGATTTCTAATAAAGGAATATTACCCAAGTGGCCACCACTGAGCGACAGTAACTTTTCCAAACAGCCAAAAGCACAGTACCTGTGTTCTTGGCTGACTGTCTAATGAGGAATTTGGCTCACTTGACTAAAACTATGGAAACAACAGTAGTACACATTACACCACTTGTCCGTGCAGGTGAATCATTCAGGGGTCTGACTTCATCTGTTTCCCATGTTTTCAGACAATAGTTGTTTTCATAGACCCTGACTAAAAAAAGATTCACATTTCAGCTAGGAAACCTGATGCTTTTTGTACCTACTGTGTCCCGTTCAGACAGAAAGCCTCTTGTATAAGGGAACAAACCATCCTCCCCTCAAGGCAGAGAGATAAATGTGAACTTTAAGCTGGCAAGGCAGTGAGCTTGACACTAGGTTGTGTTACTGTTTTAAGGAAAAAGTTTGGCGCTCACCTTCAGTGCTCTTGGAGTGCTGCAGAATCCGTTGGTTCATCTCTTCCTTTTCACTTTTAAGCAAAGAATTTTCCCTCTCCAGTTCCTCCACTCTCTAACAAAGCAGCACATGAAAAAAATAGATGCAGAATTACACATTTTCATCTAAATTTGTTTGTGTAACACATTTTAATACTTGCTTGAATATGTTCTTCCAGGCCTCAAAGTGTCTTTAAATGAATTAAAAAACAGTGCTACTAAATAGGACTGACATTGTTATTCTCTCACCTGTGTCAAACCTAGTTTCTCACTGTTGTGCTCCTCCTCCAGTCTCTTCCTCTGAGCATACGCCTCCTGCAGCTCCGCCCTCAGCCTCTCCAGCTCATCCTGAAGGGAGGTTATCTGATTGCCGTCGCCTTGTTGACTCCGGACATGCTCCAGCTCCTTCTGCAACTTGTTCATCTCTGTGCCCAGACTAGTATTTGCCAACAACAGCTGCTCATTCTGTGATTTATACTCTTTGGTCTGAAATAAGATGGACAGAGAACAACAGATTTGTGTAAAACAGCTGTGTAAACATATATGTGGTAGAATCTTTATTAATATTTGATTGATGAATTCTTACCAGAATGTGCTGTACAATATGCTAACTGAATGTGGCTCTTTACCTGCTCATCCATCTTCCTCTGAAGCTGCACAATCTTATTTTCCATTCCAGTGTTGAGCTTCTTCAGATGTTCAGCAGACCTTGCTTCGATCTTGAGTTGTTTAAGTTGTCGTTTTGCCTGCATGCGTCTGAACGCACACTGGATAATAATGGCAGCATCTCGTGCTCTTCTGAATTTCTTCCTCTGGAGCCAGCCACGAACGGTCTTCTGGATAATCATAGCCTTGTGGTGCAGCAGGAACTGAAAAGGAATGGTGAAACAACTTATACCATTTATCACACAAATGCGAAAGGAGACACCGTCAAAATCCTTTTACAAAAACTGATGAAGGGTGACTAAAAAGACATTCAGCATGTCTGCCTGATCACATTACAAACTGAATTGAAAACGCTTTGTCACCAATTCACTAGCCACGTCAACACCATGAAAAGGGCTGCACGCTGATTTGTTGCATACAGATCTAATCAGTTTGGGTGACTGATTGAATCAACTGTAACTGGAACAGGGCAGAAGTATGAGAAACATAAAAAAGGGACACAGAGGGACAGACAGAGCAGCTAAAATACAAGTGAAAAGATCTGGAGGAGGTCTGAAGTACCTCCCAGTAAATCCTGCGTGTGTACATTCCTCTGGTGTAGGCCTGGATGGTGATAACAGCCTGCCTCACTCTCAGATACGCCCGTCGATCTCTCACCATACGATACTGTTTCTGACAGATGATGGCAGCACGAGTGAGACGCAGGTACTCAGCGAATCTGAAAAAACAAACAAGATAAAAAATTAAAAAAAAAAATCTTAGTGGAAGAACCAGAAGTAATAGACGAAAGAAAAGAGTGGACAGCAATGACAAAAGAGGAGGAGAAGTGATGACCAGTTTGATCTGGGTTCATGATTCCTCACCGGCGGGCCAGGTATCCTCGTCCGTATCTCTGAATAGTGATGGCAGACTTTCTAATCTTGCGGTATCGAACTCTCTGCAGCCACCCTCGCACTGTCTTCTGGATCTTAATGCACGCTGAACGGAACTTGTCGGCCCTCAGCTTCTCCAAATAGGCTACTTGACCGGCTCGGAAGAAGATCTTGGTCTTACCAAACTGGAACATGTCAGGTTCCTGGCAAACAGGAAAAAAAAACAAGTTAATCTTCTCAACAGCAGAAAAAATACTGTATATAAACCTGCTCTTCACCACCTGCTGACACCAAGGTTAGAGATTTCAGTTACAAATTCATCAAAAACAGAGCCAGATATTTCTGTCAAGAGTTACCATGTCAAATTCGGTACTGCTCTGACCAAATGTGACCAAAAAGCATAAAACTTTTTAATGAATGAGACTACAATTTTGTGTTGCTTTTAATTTCCTTATGAGAACTTAAATAGTCTGAGCTCTCACCTTAATCAGTACCTCCAGCAGATTCTTGCACACCAGCTTCTTGTCTGCTACAGTCATGTCTGATTTCTTCATCAGGACTCGGTATCTATTAAAGAAATCCGGGTACGTCCATCTGGAAATACAAAACAGTGTGAATTAATGAATTCATATACAACACTTTTATTTTCTGTGCTGCTTTTGTATGATGATTAAAGGCAGCAACATTAGTACAGAATAAATAACTCTATACATATAGTCTTTTAAGCATGGACAAATTATTCCGCAGAATATCTTTAAACTGCTGTATGTACAGACAGTGAAGCTTTTTCCATGCTGAGTTTTTATGACATGTCCTATCTTTAATTTTATTAAAGTTTTTGAGAAGCAGTGATTATCTGTCCTTGAATACATAATCAAGCACATATCTCAATAGAATAGCAAATATTAACCATATGCGCAAAGGAAAAGCTGCTACTAATGACAAGACAATAAGACAGACAGAGATAAAGGACATCACTTCAGGTTTGGGCCCATAGCAACAATATAGCAGAGCTGCATGCAGAATCTCATAACAACCAGATAAGCTTAATCATATTTGTGGTATGACGTGGATTTGCATAATGCAGACAGTGAAATGAGGTTAGCTCTGAGACACATCTCTGCTGTCTAAATTTATCAAGAAGACAAAACTTTAAACAAAAGCAATATTTCTCACTAGACTTTTCACCGTAGAAACACCACGGAGTTATGAGAAGGGAAGACAGATGGAAATGGATTCACCTTGAAGGATATCCAGCTGCACTGATGCGGATCGTCTCCAGAACCCCACATGCCCTGAGCTGCTGCACAGCTCGCCTCGAGTCAAACCTACAGCAACAACAAACCAAAAAAGTCTCAGAAAGACATTTAACACTAGTGCCAGTAAGAGAAGTCTTCAACCTCTGACCTACCTAATCTTTTTCTTTGGCATCCCGCCTAATACAATGTCCACAATGTGTGGACGCCTATGTTTGTAGTTGACTGAGAGCTTCTCCTAGCTGCCAGCCAAGTATCACAACAACATGTGACTGAGACTGGTCATTTAATTTGTCAGGCCTGAGGCAGCCCTTGTACAAAAGTGCGTCAAGAGGTGAAACACAGCAAAGAATACAACACAAATCTCTTCCAGTCTTGTTTTTCTGAAGGAAACAATACATAATGTGTAAAATACCATCCTGCACTACTCATACTCTGTGTGGACATTCACAGAAAAAAACACATGCTGAAATTTTACAAGAAATTTTTAGCTGCTTTTGTCAATCAACTTTACTCTCATTTTAAAGTAAAAGTCTAGCATATCAATCAAAAAAGTTACAAAAGGTTAAAACTGTTCTGATAATAGGTAAGGAAACCAGTCTGTATAGATGTAACAGAATTACCTACTTATTTTCTTAACTGATACAAAATAATTTCTAGTACACTTAAATGTTTTGTGTAGCCTGTCTAAGAAAACACAAATTTAATGTAGAATTACATAAATAGATAACAATATATATAACAAATATAAACAAGAGTCTACACATGACATTAACACAGTAAAAACCTAGTCCACATGTTTGGCTTACAGTTATCGAATCATTATAGCCTTTTCAGTACGGTATTTGTGAAGAGACAGCCATGTTTAAATTCACACATTTAATCATACAAGCTTTTAAAAGCACTTATTAGAGATGTATTTTTTTTTCTAATTTGTAAAATATAAATGTCTGCTGAGGAAAGAAATTAAAGTATTTGACTCACGAGAATGCTTCCTTTTCATCATTAGGCTTGATGCAGCGTACATAATGAGGTGTTGTGGCATTCAGCGTCTCCATGAGAAGGTGAAGTGAGTTGCGGAACTGAATCAACAGAGACAGACATGAATACAACTGTGTGGACAAAAGCAGAGATGGTGACAGAGGATGGGTCTGAGTACTGACCTGGTGTCCTACGGTCTTCCTGTGCTCTTTGTTTGGAGCTTTTGGGGTGGACTTCGCTGAACGAACGTTCACTCTGGAGGATTTTTGGGCTGGTCCGTCCTCTTTCTCATGGAAAAGATCTGCTACAAGCTGAAACTGAGAGGACGCTGACCTATGTTAATTAATCTTGTGAGAACATTAATTCATCAGCACCAACTATCAGTATTTTTACTAAAATATATGGCACACATGAAGATGAAAGTTGTAGTCATTGGGTCTGTGTAAAAGGAATGAGGTTAAGGATGAGCTTTTAAGTACCTCAGTTAAATTATCAAATACTGGGAACTTGACACTAAATAGTTAAAAGAAAAAAAAAACACAATTACTGTTTTTAAGAGTATTTTTTCCTCTTCAGTTTAACAAATATCATGATGGATGGAGTAGGTAGAATTTTTCCACACATGCCAACTCTATCTTGTATATTTGGTTAATTTCTTTGGTGTACTGAATGGCAGCTATACCCTGCTTCACAATGTCTGGTACAAACACATCCCTCTACTAGATAAAGCCCATTGACCAGGTTCACAGGATCATTTTGAGGTTCAGTGCCTTCCTTAAAGGCATGGAAAATGTCTGCTAAGAAGAAGACACAAAGATCAGCCAACACAGACAAAGGCTTGTCCTAGTTCTTCCCATTAATGTTTTCTGTGTTTTGGAGGTGGTACTGATAAGATAACACTGAATCATAAAAAGGAACAACATGAAAAGGAAATCCTGCATTTAGCTGTTGACTGTAGCATGTAGAGAGCTTGTGCATATAGCAGCACTTCAGCATCGGTTTCAGTGGTTACAGGAGGTGTAAGTACCAGTGCTAATCATATCAAGAAACAGAGGTCACCTCAGTGGTAATTTGAAACCTCATTACCCTTCAGATTGTGAAGTGAAGATGTGAACAGTGGCTCTGAGCATCACAGAACCAAAGATTTTTAATTACTTCCACAAAGATAGATGCACACATGAGCAGGAATTTATCACAGCTTGCCTTTCTGCTAAACTCCCAATTCCAGAGAAACCATCGACACTCAGTGTAAAGATGATTGAACATCTACATGGAAAACCATGAGTCAACACTTTGTGCTGAAAGTGCTGGATTTAAAAAAAAGACCAGTCATCCCTCTGTTTCAAAAACATTTGTTTTGTCAGGTAATAAATATACAATGTTCTTCTATTTGCGTTTGCCTTACCTGACTGGCTTTCAAAATGTTGATCTGCTCCTCGTAGACAGTGTCTCTGTTCTTTTCCAGAAAACCCTCACACTGATATTCAACCTATCGAGACACAACAGTCACTCAGGTGAACAGATTAGGCTCTGCATATTAAACACAAAATAAAATATCAGCAAAATCATAATAACACAAAAACATAGGATCATCTCATACAGTCTCAAAGTCTACTACAATTGTTAACACTCACATTTCACATTCTTATTTTCTTGTTCTGAATCCTTCTCGATAGCGAGTCAACCCAATACTAGTCCAGTGTCTAGGATCTGATGCTGCTCATTAAGTCTGACTGACATTGAGTCACTGTTAGTACCATAGAAACCAATGTTATTGGACGTTGTCACTGGCGATTTATTTTTTTCTCTTTGTTTATGAGCATCTTGTGAAAAACCCTTTAGTATAGAATAACCTCATCCTTGAATATGTGTGAGGGGGAAAAAAATGGCACAAAATATTCTTATAAGTAAAAAAAAACTATGCATTTAAGGCCTCTATTTTTTGTGTGTGTGTTACAGCAAACAAGCGCAGTCAGCTGTAAAGTAGCATTAAAAAAGTATAGTTCTCCAGAGGCTGGGTATGGTACTCTGAATATTCTTGTTTCCATTTCTTTCAGGAGCCTAAGGCTGGCCAAACATGACACCTAACCTGCATACCTCTGCTGCTTCTCTTAATGGACCAGAGGCTCTTTGTACTTAATCAGGGCACCGTTTCCTCCTTTAAATGAGCAGAGCAGGAGGAGATATAAGGAGAAACCTTGAGGACAATAAAGTCCATCAAAGATTTTCTGCTCAGGCATCACAACTTTGACTCAATCTGTTGTAAAACACAACACCCTAACTGGGTACATTTCCACTGACATATTTATGTGCATCAGAGAGCATTTATGGAAACAATAAAATTATTTTAAAAATCCTCAATTCTGCAAAAAAGAACAAAGTTTTTTTTTTATTTATTTGAGAGCTTATCTGCCTTTTGCAAAAAAAAAAAAAAAAAAAAGAGTTGATGCACATGATGGGAAATGGAAGCACATTTTTCTGTCTAACGTGGCAAACATTCATCCCACGAGACTGATCAACTGACCGAGCCCTTGTGTCTTCCTGGGTGAACAAAGCTCTTCTTCTACTCTGTTTATTATAGTTGTCCATAATACACCCCATATCGCCACCTTCTGACAACAAGTCTCAACAAACAGTGGTGGGAACAAAAATTAGACCATTAAAAGTTATCAAAAACAGTGATTACACAATCAGGTACTAACTCCTGTGTGTATCATGTGACTACAACAGACACAAAAGAAAACACAGAATGCCTAAAAGCACTGTTTTTGTCAGTACAATGCCATAGCTATTGATGTAAGAACTTATGTGATTTTGGTTATTATCAAGAAAACCATGGAAAACGAATAGATATCAGTTCTGAAATTAACCTCTCATGTGCTATTTTTGTTGTTATCATTATATTTGTTCAAAAAAATGTACTTTTAGTTGTACCAGGCATTAAAATGAACAAGAAATTGAAGAGAACATAGGGTGGTCTCATAATTTTTTCTGTGACTGTAGTTTGTTTCCATGAGACCAGTTTATAGAAACACAGTTACTGATGCTTAATCTATCTCTGTTATATATAGTTATATACATATATTTAGAGATGTGTGATCAGAGGATTGAACTATTTTAAAAGCACGGCTGAAGTTATAAAGTCATGGGAAATAATTCAATTTCTTATGTTTAGAGACAAGGTTTCCAACAGAAGAGATAAGTCATGTTTGTATGTTTATAACAGAAACAGACATTGAATTAATGGAAAGAATGAACAGTGGAGTAGCAGCGGGTCTATTTTATCCTCACCTTATCAGCAAAGTGTATGATGATGAAGGAGGTGTTGGACATGCGTGGTTTCTGAAAGTGAGCGCTGCTGGAGTGCTGCTTATACAGCTTCTGGGCCCAGTTCTGGTCTGTTCCCTTTGGCACCTGAGGTGGCACAGGGAGATGATTATACAACAACTCAAGGAGGAATTGAAACTTTTACTCTATCTTCCAGAGCTCAGAATAACAAATCTAACCCTCTACTGCTGCTCCAAATTGCCCTCAATAACTTCAAAGGCTTATGGGGATGCAAAACAGAGAAGCCAAATAAATAAGTCATCATTTTTGGTTTGATCGATTCACTCGGGATGCACATCTAGGTGAGACGTAGACAAATACTCAACTCAGCAGAACAGGTTTCAGCCTCTCAAAGCCAATTAGACTGTGTTCAGCACAACAGTAAACAACACTCTAGTATTTTTACACAGCAAATCTGCAACTATGGAGATTTACTATCTACTGATATCATATCTTACTAAGAAAAAGTGTTTATCGATCTTTAATACAGTTGTTACAGAGTATTTGCTGAAAATACAGTTAAAAGCAGGGTTTGTTTGGTGGTTTGTTTGTTTTTTTATACAATATTGCACTTATGTTTCAGACAATGACATCAGCAAAATCTGACTCCACCGAATCAGGCGTGGATCGTTTCTCTTACTTTGCACTCTTCATCCAACAAATCCAGAATGCCCAGCTTCGCCTCAATCAGGTCAATACAGGGCTGATTATCGTAAAAGTCTATCAACGTCCAGGGGATCTGCTCTTTCATGTACTCCTCCTGCTCCAACTTGAACACGTGCTGCAGAGAAAAAAAGAACAACAAGACTGGACATTTACTTTATTGAGGCATCATACTACAATCTAAAGCCCTGTACAGGCAACACTTGGCAACGTTGAGTGTTTTTAAGATCATCTCTCATCTTATGCCCACACGTTGCAATGCATTCAATAGCATGTATGTCAAGAATTTCTCACCACCTTCCAATTATAATTACAGTCGCACTTACCTACTGTTTTCCAACAAATATAATGTTTGTCCCAAAATTTAACAGTATTCATCTTTTTTTATTTATTTATTTTTAAGAAGCTCAGTGTAAATTTTTTGGGGGGTAGTTTTGTAGTAAATTATAAGAAGTTATAAATAGTTCTGTTTAGCTTTTTCTGTTCTGTCTGTTGTGATGACATGTTTCTGTTGTCTATTAGACCAGTCTTTCTCAAATGGGGGTACATGTACCTCCAGAGGTACTTGGAAGAAGCCCAGGGGGCACTTGAAATTTTTTGGGAAAAATATATTAAACAAGTCATTATGCACTGAATACAAAATAAATAATGAGCATTAATGCTAAAATATAAAACACAATAAATATATGAATATAATAAAATTAACACTCCTGACCTTATTTATTTCAATATGTCTATTTTTTTTTTTTACTGTCTGTCATCTTGTTTAAGCTTTTCATAACATTTTAAGAACATTTCTATTTTATATCATTCAAGATGAGTGTATTTGAGTAGCCAGTTCATTATGTTTGTTGATGAAAGGTTTATTAAATTGTCATTGACCAAAATACTTATAAAGATTTGAAACTTTGAGTATATTAAACCTAAATATATGTTGTTTGTTTACAAAGTTTTAAAAATAAAAACCGACACCTTTGGTACAGGAGCAAAGTTTGCCAATTTTTTTTTTTTAATCAACTCACTGAAGTGAGAGTTGGGGGTACTTGGCTAAAAAAATATATTTCAGATGGTACTCCACTGTAAAAAGTTTGAGAACCACTGTATTAGATATTTACACTCAGTAAATTCATTAAATAGGTTGTTGGAATCTCTAGTTAATACTCGTGTCTGCTTTTGGACGGTCAAGCATCTCATAAGAAAACATAACCAACATTCATGCTGAATATCCAAATCCCCTCTGAACAAATCAGAGAATATTATTATACTATTAATCCCGTCTAAATTGAAAGTAAGACACATGGACAAGTGACACTTCTTACAGATGAAAATTTGCAAT
Source organism: Fowleria isostigma (assembly GCA_029814645.1). Lineage (NCBI taxonomy): Eukaryota > Metazoa > Chordata > Actinopteri > Kurtiformes > Apogonidae > Fowleria > Fowleria isostigma. The sequence goes on from JAPTGZ010000005.1 coordinate 42,859,252, forward strand.
AACTACACTATTCTACATGGAAATCATCAAACCTTCATAGATAATAATACAAGTCTCACCGAGTTGAACTGCTGTTGAAGTTTCTCGTTGGCATAGTTAATGCAGAACTGCTCAAAACTGTTCACTTCAAAGGTTTCAAACCTGCAGAGATTAGACAAATGGAAAATGTTCTAACAAAAAAAAAGGGCTCATGGATATTGTTGGACTAATTTGACAAAACTAATGTGGTCCAGTCAGTGGTATTTAAGAGCTTTCATCTTACCCATAAATGTCCAAAACTCCAATGAAGGAGTGCTGTTTGGAGGATGTGTGCAGAGCCACGTTAATATGTTCAACTATCCAGTCAAACATGCGAGCGTAGATGTGTTTGGCGAGAGCATCACGAGCGTTGGCTGCCTGTTTGCAGGACATGTTCTTGACATAGGTCTCTGATGCGGTGACTAACTTCCTGTGGCACAGCCAGTGCTCCATCTGCTGCAGCTCCACACCAAGAAGCCTGCAGAAATGTTTAAGGTGGGGATCGCTACCCTGCAAACACACAAACACCACACCTGTTAGGAGGATATCACTGATACAATGTGGATATTCAATATGAGCGGTAATCCTAATGGTGACATACTGAGATGTGGCAGGACTCCCCATCTCTCTCTGAACAGATCTCTACATTGCCAAGATGCAGGATAGACGCAATAACTTTAAAAATGCTGCTTTGATTGTTGTCTTTTATACCTGGAAATGGCAGAAAACAAACAGTTCTCATTTGACAGTAACCGTTTTATTCCCCATCACATTCATATTCAAGTCTGAGGCAGTACATTTCCTTTGTGAATTGAGGTCATTGTATAAAAAATAAAACTGACTTCAACACCGACTGTATTTTTTCTTTGTGCAAAAATGAAACCGTGTGCCTTCTTTAATGTGAGGATGCTGACTAATTAGGTCGCAATACCCTAAACTAAAACTTTCATAAAATAAAGATGACTAAACGGATGTCGGAAATATTTTCATTGTGGTATTTTTGCAAATATTTTGTACCACAGCATATTAGGGCCACATAAGAAAATAAAAATACTTGTCACTACAAAACTTAAGTTGTAAAATATCAAGATGAAACCCATAATTTTATGAGAACAAAGTCAAATACAAAAAGTCAAAATTTTATGGGAATAAAGTAGCAGTATACTGAGAATAAAGCCATAATATTATGAAAATAAAGTCATAGTTTTAAAAAACCCTCATAATTTAACAAAAATAATGTACTTTTATGACATTAAAGTTATAATATTTTGAAAAAAAATTTCCAATAGTGTGCTAAAAATTCATAATTTAGGAACTGTAAGCCGTCAGCCTTGTTGATGACAGAGTTCCCAATTACAGCGAATGCAACACGCAAAGCAGCAGCAACTTTCACTTCTGTTGTGATGTTCTGATGGGACAAACCCCAAATGAAAGTATAACCTCACAAATGTTCCACATTCAAGTAGGTACGACTTTGTTCTTGTAACTGATATTTTTTCTGCCTGTTTTAAAATTATGACATTCTTGTCATGCTATGGTTTTATTCTCGAAACATAATTCTCAGAATATTATGACTTTATTCTTATAAAATTATGGGTTTTATCTCAATAATTTACAACTTTATTCTGTGGTGACAAGTTTGTTTATTTTTATATGTGGCCCTAATATACCGTCCTAACTTTGCAATGTGGATGTTAAGTAATAATCAAAAAGCCGTAGTATGTATTCATCCATCACTTTCTCCCTCTGAAAACAAAGCTATGAACAGATCAGTGACTGAACTCTCTGAGGTGTGGAAGTTCGCCACAAGGCACTGTGAAACACTCAGAGCTACCAGTGTTCATTAAATACTGCGCAGTTTAACAGTCATGTGTATTTACTTCTGGTGTTTGTCTCTTCTTTGTGATGTGACCAAACTTTTTGAGAATTAGATTTGGACCGGATGCTGTAAGGTTGGTTTATCAGTTATTTTCCTTAAAGTTTCCCCAGAAAGCAGCATCTGAGTGCTTCATCCTTACCCAGTAGTGTGAAGGCTTCTCTTGTTTTTATCAAGTCTTCAGCATCATTCACTCCCTCAATGAAAATATTTTCTCCTAAAGATGTGTATGTGAAATCTTCTGCACTGGCTGAATGAAGAAGAAAAACAAGGGACAGAATGAAAAGTCATACAAAGGAGGCCTGTGGGACATAAGTAACTAGCCCTAAAATTAAAAGTAAACAGATGAATACTCAACAGCCATGTTGGAGACTTTGTAATCACATGGATTCAGATCACACATGTTTTGGAAATGCACAAATATTCAAGCCTTCTAGGGGAAGGTTCACTCAGCTCCTGTGACTGTTGGGATATGCAATTCCAAATTCTTGTCTTGTTCTATATCTCAGACATTTGGAAACAACGGTGCACTACGTACACCGGCATCTCGTCAAGATTGTCCTGGTGGCCGGGAAGAAGGCCATAACAAAGAACTGGCTTAAGGCTGACACCCCATCTTACAAACAATGGCTTTCAATCATAGATTATACTGGTCATGGAATATCTCGCATATAAACTGAAGCTGAAAGAAAATTTAAGTAGGAAAATGTCTGACATTCAAGAAAAAATGTGTCTATTAAGAGACTTAACACATTCTGACACAAACATAGGCTGTTCTTTTTATTAATTTGTTTTAGTTTCTTTTCTTTCTTCTCAACCTGGGGAGATTGGGTTGGATTATACTAATAAAAATGAGAAATTAATAAAAAATGTTAAAAAAAAAAAGAAGAAGAAAAAAAGAGGTAACTAGCATTCACAGTAGCAGCAGTAGTGGTAATAGTTAGACTTGTAATGGTGTACAACTATGATGTAATGGTGTAAAACGATGAACTCATGAATAAATAAATCAGCGCACTTACTGAGGCCTAGGTCTTTGAACTCTGGTAAACTCGAGGAAGCACAGAGCTGGTAGAATATGTGGTAATTCCTCTCATCCTCTGCCTAAAAAAGCAAATGTGATCATCAAAACTTCTTCCGAAAATTAAAAAAATACCACTGGCAAAATATTTGCAGACTATATATTTATGACACAGGAACATCAGTTACCTGAAAAACAACTCTAGACTTCTCCAGAAGATATGTGCGCATGTTGGCACCTATGATGTGGTAATGCCTGCTAAAACAGATCTGAATGTACTTTCCAAACCGACTGCTGTTGTCATTTCGAGTTGTTTTTGCATTTCCAATAGCCTTGTGAAGAGAGGAACAAAATAAACAGATGTTAGTTTTTTAAGTTGAGGTTACAGTGACAGTGCATACATTGATGTTACAGCTCAAATTCATTCTTTTGAAATATTGTAAATTGTGAATAAATTAATATAAATACAAAGGTACATTTGTTTGGACAAATATAATGATAACAACAAAAATAGCTCATAAAATCTAATTTAAGAGTTAATATCTAGCCATTTTCCATGGTTTTCTTGATAATAACCAAAATCACATAAGTTCTTGCATCAACAGCTATGACGTACTGACAAAAACAGTGCTTTTAGACATTCCATATTTTCTTTTCTGTCTGTTTCAGTCACATGATACACGCAGGAGTTAGTACTTGATTGCATAACCATTATTTTTGATGACTTTTGATGGTCTAATAATTTTTTCCATGATTCTGATTCTTTATTGCCATTTTGTCAGGAGAGTATATGGGACCTACAATCTTAAATTGTGTTTCCTCATATAATAAAAAGCATGTTAGTGGTGTTGTGACACTTCTGTCTGACAAGTTTGAGTCAAATGGCTGAAGACAGATTACAAAACTCCTTCTAGCAGATGGGCTTTAAACACAACACAAAAGAAACCTCTGCCTGCTACTAATCGCAGCATATAAATTATTAATTAAAAATCAATTATGTGCTTTTTAAGAATGCAGATATGTGTATCACAGAATTCAGTATCTTAATGCTGATGTGGGTGAGTGTTTTCTTACACTCCTATAAATTATACAATGGGAATTTGGAATATTGTGACTTTATTTTACTCATAACTTCTTTATGTTTTGTTTTGTGATATTATCTATAGACAATTATAAATACATTATACTGATACTAAAGTACAGTGCATGCCTGGTCTCTAGTTATATGAAGTGTATTTATCTGGTCCTATACAATCTTTCATCACGCTGATAATACTGATGTCATTGGAAAGTTAAACTAAATCAAAAACATCCATCATTTTGTCATTTTGTGTTTAGTTTTGACAGAGACAGTGAAATACCATTTGGATACTTCTACTGGTCATGCTTAAAGCCTTTCGTACTCACCTCCATGATGGGACTGGAGGCCAGCACTTTCTCCTCAACATTTGTGTCATTAGCTGACCCCCCTACTGTGGCGAAGAAGCGCATGGCGTACTTTGCAGAGACGGTCTTCCCTGCCCCGGATTCCCCACTCACTATGATGGACTGGTTCCTCTCGTCTCTACAAAGCAATCGGATATACAAACAGGAAGTGATCATTTATGACCTGACACTTACAGTCACAACTGCACATTGTCACTTTATACAACTGCAACACTTCCTTCTGCAGGTGTGTGATACCTGGTGCTGAAAAAATGCCTTCATACTACAATACCCTCTCATAAGAACAATACTGTAGTCATTACATGAGTGGAGAAGCTGAGCCTTGATGCAAAACTCTTACGTATTTTAAGGGTAAACAATACCCCACTGTTGCATAATTCCTTCATCTCGAGTAACTTTAAGTATCTAAATCAATACCCAGTTTGCAGCCATGGCAGTTGCCACAAGTGGTGTGGATAAAAAGGCAGCTGAAACAGTGAGTCGTGACATTTAGACTGTAATTAGAACTAGGCTGATTAACCGTTTCCACTGAAATACGCAAAAGTAGGTGGGTTTTTTGTGAGCACTGCAATTATCCACCTCCACCAAGAAGTCCAAAAATATCATAAGCAAAAGACCCTATTTACATTCACAGCCCATAAGAGTAACTTGACGTGAATGGATTTCAGCATCTTACATATAAAGTGCATTTTAGTTACGTAATTGTGCAATGTCAAATATTACTAAGATCTTTGAATCTGGTTTTCTAATCAAACACTGATAATATGACTAGTATTAAATAGTTAGTATGCATCTGAATGTCAAATCCTCATGTATATGGTCTGTCCTATAGGATAATGTAGATGACTATTATATTACCAGGCCTGTTTCAATTATTACAGAAATTTTTTTATCTAATTCTGAAAGATGACGATCAAAATTATATTTCATAATATAATAGTCTTCTCTTTTCAGCTGTATACAAACTGAAAAGTTGTTTATATCAAAATAACCCTGAGCAAGTTTTGTTTTTGAAGCCAAAATGGTACATGCAAATGTATTATTCTTTTCCCGTATTAAAGGCCAGTCAGTTACTTATATCTTTCAGCTTATCCTCTACCAAAATGAAAAGAAAAGGCATTTACAGTTTCACTCATGATTATTTAGCTGGGATAGGCTCCATGCGACCCCCGTGACCCTAGTGAGGATAAAGCGGGTTCAGAAAATGAATGAATGAATGA
>JAPTGZ010000005.1:42930094-42942822 GCA_029814645.1 Fowleria isostigma
TTCTGATTTTAATCACATAACTCTAACTTATTTCTCAGAATAATGATCAAAAACTATTTGACTTTCGTTTTTAATTTTTGTCCCAGTGGTCTAATCCTCTTCCTTGATTCTCACAGTGAGTAAAGACAGTTTGCAGATTTTCAACACCAGCAGTTGCATCATGCTTCACTGGTTTTGGGGTGCTGTCTTGAGTCTAAAAACAATAACTGTGGTGCATTTTAAAGCCCGTGAATGTACATTTATATAATATACAGATAAGTCCTTTTTCTGGGCATGGGCTTTGTATCAAGTACTATGAGTACTGTAATGAAATATGTGGAGAAAATTAATAACACAAACTGATTGTGTAATTATTCGTTATTTGCCTTCTGTCATTTTGTAGAAGACATAATTTAACAGTTTTAGATCAGACTATTTTTCACTTTATTATGAACAACAGACTGGCAGTACCATCCTGTTGAATATATAAATCTGCAGCTCTAGACAGTTTAGGCAGTGAGAGTATGTGCCACTGTATCACTCAGCTGAGTAACTAATAGAAACATCAGGAATATTTGCTTACGTCTTTACTGACTTGACTCTATAATTTATGTTCTCACCAAATGTATAAATAGAAAGTTTAATTCCCAATATACTGTGAGAATTGTAACCAACAAAATGAATATTGTGAATGTTGTGAGTAAACGTTGCGAAACATAGTACTACTTATCCTAAAAACAGTAGGAGAAATAAAAGAGCACAAAAACAAGAAAACAAAGTTCCACACTGTAGGTAATCAGTTTATAACTGAAGCGTGAAAGGCGTGGCATTTACCAAACAGGGAAAGCCTAACCAATATGTACATTCTTGAAAGTCATCTCACTCTATTTATAATATCCAATCAACTGTCTAAGATCAGGATGTAATATTTAGGAGGATTTATTAAGTCAAATATAATATACAGTATTCCCAATTATGTTAGCATTAGTTTGACTATAAATCCATGGTAATGCAGTAGACCACCATAAGAACTCAGAATCATTATTTCAGTGATGTTATTTCAACTACTAGATTGCTTTATCTCATCACTTTTTCAACTGTGACATCTGACATTTTGCTGTAATGAATATTTTGTGGTGGATTATGGAATGACATTTAATGTGGTTTCTATTCAATAGGCCATTGTTCTTGCAGTTTCATATCCCTGTCATGATTTCTGCTGAGATTCCTACAGTCATGGCCAAATGTTTTGGGAATGACACAAATGGATTCTTTGGTCAAATATAATTTATTTGTCAATAAAAGTCTTTGAAATCTATATAATGCTTGTAATTGTTCTTCAGTATACCTCAGAAACATGTGAAAATAATAAAAAAAAATCTTGAAAATGAACTTGGGCAGCACATTTGTGACAACAAAACTTTTCCTATTCCTCAATGTTTTTGCCAACAACTGTACAATTATTGCTATGATTAGCTCAAGACACACAAGCAACATAAAGTGTGTTTATCCTTACGGGTACAAATGGCACATCTTGGAAGAGTTCTTGAATGAAGCGGCGTGAGGGTAGTCGAAACATGCAGTGAGCCAACAGGTAGGACACCTCAGAATATAAACAGATGTCATCAAACGCATATGGAAACTTCTCCTTGATACTAGACAAAAAAATAAATACACCCAACAAGTCAGAATAAGGTGAAATGTGGCATAAAAGGCTACTCAACCTAGAGCTTGAGTGCACAAGAGCCTTACGTTAACAGGTTGGTCTCGTGGTTTTTGGTCCCAACGGAGGAGCTGAGATTAATGATGAGACGAAGCACCTCCTTCCTCAGTAGGACCCTCCCAGCAGGAGCATCTTCTGGAATGGACTTCACTCCTGACAAGATGCAACAAGTAAATCAAATAGAGACATGAAACTATCAGTTCTGCTAAGTATCATAGATTAGACCTGAATGGAAAATTCACTACTAAATTGATTCTCTTTCTCCTCACGTTTCCTGTTTCCGTTTTCCGGTGGAATATATTTCAGTGTATATTTAAGCTTTAAGGGAACATGCCTTCTGATTAAAATAAACAAATAAATAAATAGGTATTGAATGTCAACACAACTTTTATGAGAATGTTTTACCCCAGTTTTATTGAATCCATTTTAACCTTTTCTTTTATCTGTTGGCACAGATCACTTTCTGCATAGCTGAGAAATCATCTTCAGGGAATTGTGAAGACTTGTTCAAAAATTGCTGGTACTCCCCTAAATGATCTTCTCGCCCTGTACAATAGCAGGTCCCTAAAAAAGGCAAGAAGCATTGTCGCTGACTCGAGCCACTCATTAACTTGAATTCAGATTGCTCCCTTCAGGTCGGAGGTACAGCCAACTACTGTGCAGAACCAACAGGTTCAAAAAATCCTTTATTCCATCTGCCATCCGGCTGGTTAATGACACCATTTAATCCTGTCTGTTGGTATTGTTGTATTTGTTTTTTTCTGTCTGAGTGAAGATTGTACTACTGGCTGCAGAACAAATTGCCCTTTGGGAATAAAAGATAACTTGAACCTTGAAAAAAAAACCAAAAAAAACCCCAGCAAAACTACTCTGGAACAATTTCAAATTAAGGATGAACCCATTACGTAATCAGATTTGAGATGGACACAAGACTGGATACATGCCTCTGCTAAGTAAAGTTAAATAACTGAGGTTTTGGTGATAATTTCCTAATAAACAGAGAAAATTAAAGACTTCATTAACTATCAAGCACCTACCTAAAACAAGCTCTGTGCTGCGTCCACTACCTGCAGACTCCTGGGACACCGTATCGCTGCATGCGGACACCCCAGACAGCTTGGCTTGGGCCATGGCCTCCAGGTGGTTTGCTGCAGGTGGAGTGCACCACTCTGAAAAGGGCGTTCCCTCGGTCAGATCTGAGAGGAGGGAGTGTGAACAGGAGATGCACCGGACTGGAAGTGTACATAGGAGAACCTCAAATCCAAAAGCATTAACCTACCTGGGTTGCTGTTCTGAGAGCTGAAGCCCAGTACAGACACTCCGACGCAGTACAGGCAGTTGTTGTCGTTGTGTTCCTGAAGCCCGGTCTCCTCTGAGCCAAGAATCTGCTGCTGCTCCGCCCGACTCACTGCCATCAGCTCTGTGATACTGAGCTGAGAGCGGAGCCTTGGCGGCCGACCTCCGTCAGTAAGACCTAAGAACACAGTAGAGTTTAATCCATAAGGACCCAGTGTGACATTTGTGGCACTTTTTAAATGAATTTCTCCCTATATTGTATTTAACCATCCTTAAGTGTTTTTTTCACCATTTACTGTAATGTTATCTTCTCTATTTTGTGTATTTTCAATAAAAATCAGGTATTTTTCAACATTTAATTTACTAATCATGCAGATGTTCATAAAAGTTTAGTGTAAAGTTGAAGATTATTATATCAAAAACAGAAAAAACTGAAGAAAAAGTGACTTTTTCAGCAAAATCTATCATTAACTGAACATAGGCCGAGTGTGTCTATCCATGGTCATTGATCCAACTCCATGGGTTTTACTGGTGAATCAATGTTGTAGAAGATGATGGTTTTTCCATAGTAACTAATGAGCCTCTGAACGTCCAAATGGATCATATCTGATGACCATAAAAAGATGAATAACTGTATTTTACACCAATAATTTACAAGTATTAATGGATCAACAAGGATTAAACAGTTTATATCAGTAGATGATTTTGGTAGATGGTGGATGTTTGGGTCTTTATGAGTTAAAAAGGTTTAATATCAAGAAAATTTCAATTGGGAACTGACACATAAGTAGTGCTGGGTCTTTATGGGTTAAAGAGTAGATACATTTCCTGGGACTGTGTTAACAGTCTCCTGTTTTCTCACCATCAGAATCTCCAGAGAAGAATTTGGCAGAGCGGTCTTCAGAAGGCGGGCTTGTCCTCTTTTGGAAATATGGGGTTTCTTTGATCTGAAAGAAACCAAGAACATTAATCTGATGTTACTCCGCTCCATAGGTTTATAAAGAATTCATGGGGAGATCCAGAAGCTCTGTGATGCTTTTACATTGCACTCCATTGGCATTACCTGGAACATGTTGCTGATGTTGACAGGCAAGGCAAGGCCGATGTAGTCATCAGAGGAGCCATAGGTGGCGGTGGACACGATGGAACGAACAGAGGAAGAGCGCTGCAGAGTGGTTTGGTTGATTGGGCTCAGCAGGTCTTCCTTATCCAGGGATGCAAAACTCAGAGCTTTCAAAAATCTGGAAACAAGCAAACACCCACTTAAAAAAAAAAAAAGAAATTAATGGTGAACTATGTACGAATAGCTGAGCCCATAGCTATGCATATTCAACAAAATATTTACTCCTTTCTGTATATCATCGAGTTAAGCTAAAATAATAAGGGGCAGTGTTCATAAATGGCTTCAAATTACAAATTGATTAAATAATTGGGTTAATGCTGAATATATTTTTGACTAAGTGATCCAGCCAGTCCCCTAGAGGCAATGAATTGTACCCACACCCACATCCCTGTTTTCCACCATGCTACCCCTAATTGATCCCATTTCCCCAAATCATTACGTAATCAAGAAATACTGCATCATTCAATGGTTAGACTGAATTACTCTGGTATCTTTCTTGTTTGCCTTATAGTAGTTTCTATCATATGCATCCTTGGTGGCTCCTCATTTATCCTTATATCCCCTCTTTTATTTCATTTGAATGCAATAAAAAGATCATATGAGGAAAAAGAAATTGATTAGTTATGTCCGACAACATTGGGGTAAAACTTGATTTTCAGCATCATGCGAGTTTCAATTAAAAAGGCATTGCTGAATAATTTCAAGAGTGAGGAGTTGAGAAATAGAAGAAGCCATTGAAATCTATGAGTGTGCAAAATTTGTCATAGGGTCATAGGTAAAAACAAACCATGATTGGGATTGTTGAAGACGGAGAAAGTAATTTTTATTCAAATATATTTTCTGAGTCCTATCAGTTCTGTGTATGAGAATGTTCAGAACCCTGGTTTTGAGCCTCTGAGGAAACATTGAAGGAAGGTCTGTATTTAGTTACTGGGTTCAAATGTCTTCCTCAGGAACTGTTTAATCTGTTTAGGGCAGCACTTGTTCTAAAAACTGTCTAAAATCTTGTTTTTAAAATAAAAGACAAATACTGTAGCAATTGCAATACTTGAGGTGAACTTAAGTCATGGCAAAGCACATTTCATAGTGTGAATGGAGTTTCCTCAAAGGTTACAGTAAGCATCTGTTATATACTGATGCAATAAAGGAACTGCACAGAGAAGGCTCAGTTTGTTTCAACATCACATGTCAGGAATGGTTTTGACACAATACAACAGACTTTATAAAAGGATTGTTTCAGCTTCTCCGTTCTGTGTTCTTTCTGTTTTGTCTTGCATTCAAAACCAGTCAAAACACTCATGCTCTGCCTTGTATACTGATAAACTCGACAATGATACATTATCTGTACCTCCGTGAGGTGAGTCTGGAGTCCAAACTGCCTGTGTTCATGGTGATGGCATCAGTGAAGAGGATATCTTTGGCGGGGGAGGCCAGGGCCTCACTGTGGGACAGAGACGGCTGGATGCGCTGGTGTTGGAGCCTCCTGAGGGTGGCGTAGCCCAGAGCATCACGGGGACTGGTGCAGCCATTGTGGGAGTGGGAGTACTTGAGTGTAGCATATCCTAGTGCATCCCTGGAGCTCGAGTACATGAGGGTGCAATCGGCTAAGCTGCTGAGGGTTGTCACTGAAGGGGATTTGAGGGACTGGGCTCTGCGGGGTAAAGTATGTGATAAGCCAGGTGGTACAAGTGAAGCCGAGCAGGACTTGGGGATAGCCCTTATAGTGGAGTGGGGTTGGAGGGTCTGGATATGCATGTTTTGGATAGTCTGGGCATTTATCACAGTGTTGAGGCTGACACAGTCGGTGTCAATGGTGGAGGGTAGGGTCTCTCTGGAGGGGCTGGAGCTCATGGAGCTGATGCCGCTGGTGGTGGTGTCTGTGTTAAAGCTCTGGCTACGGCTTTTAAAACGAGCTCCACTTCCTGTTGAGGGTCCATCTTCAGCTAAACGCTCATAACTGATCTGCTCTCTGTGGTTCTCTACAGTCCGGATCCCTGACCCGTTTATTTCTCCATCCCCAATGCTGGGAGTACTCCCGCTATTCTCCGAAGTCTTGGTCCCATTAAAGGTGCTTTCTTTACCAACTGAGGGGCTCTTAGACAGACGCCCATTGTTGAACGTAGGCAAAACATCAGCGTTTCCAAAAGAGTAGCTGCTAGGCTCTGCATTCAAGTGTTTAAGCTCCTGTTTTCCATTCAGAACCCCTGTGTGGCCTTGGCTGGTGTATTTGGGGTAAGGGGTGGTGCGAGGCTTTCTTCCAGGGAGCGACAGAGAATGGATGAGGCGGTTGCGGAAGTGGCTGGATGCCAGCGTGGTGTTTGAACTTTGGTCCTTCATCAGTTTGTACAAAGAAGACTCTTCAGAGAACTCACAGCCTTCAGGCTTCTCATCGTCAAGTGTATATGCACCTGCAAATGACACTGACTTTGAAATATCAACACAAATCTCAAATACATTAGAATAAATTAAAGTACTGTACTTCAGTGCAAATTTGTATGTAGCTTTATACTATTACTTCACTACATCTCAGAAGTAACCTGTATATTTTACTCCATCAAAATACCTTTCAGATAATATTTTTTTATGCCTTGGTCATTCACTAAAAAACAAGCATCTCCAACAGAGATTATGGGTTAAGAAATGTATTTTCCATGATAGGTTTTCAACGGCTGCTACAGACGTTTGATGATAATACTGTAGGTAAACTATTTAATGAGGTTGGTAAACTACCAACCTCATATTAAATTGATCAAACGATCCTTAAACATGTACAGCAATAAAATGCAACAGACTGCAGCAGTAAAATGAATCTAAAAACATAATGTACAATGTAAACGCTTAAAAGGACTATTTTATTCTGCAATGACTGATAATTGAAGCTGTTTACATGACCATAAACATTTGACAACTGAGAGTAATCAGATAATTGTAATAATCAGACCTGACGCATTTACATGCACTTTAGAAATACGATTATAAAAAATCCTGGTTTAGATGTCTCAGTCCACTATCAGATTTCTTCCAGAGTACATATCTTCATAGTTATTAGTAGCTATTATAGCTATTATTGACTTCCACTCATGTTTGCCTACATCACTACCACCTTCTACAATTATTTTTTTCACATGTGCAGATGAAAAAGAATAAAATAAATCATATTAATGGGTATATATGCATGAAGACATTGGAGTACTGGGGAGAAATTCAGGTGTGTTAATCTGATTTCTCCTAATGAAATAATTGCCAATATCTGATAAAGCATATTAGATTATGCTCTTTACATGATCACTTGAATAATCTGATAACTCCAAAAATCAGACAATGATCAGTGTGCATGCAAATGGGTTCATTGACTTTTCCTACTAAGTACATTTTGCTGATAACATTTAAATTATGTACGTGGATATGTCCTCCATCACTGATATTAAGTCATAATTCTTTGACTTTGTGAAAGGTTTGGGCTTACTGGGTTGGACAGAATCACTGTCACTGTTGTGCCTGGAGCTGCTGGACTCAGAGAGGCTGAGGGTACTGGGGACAGAGGACAGCAGAGTGTAGGGTTTGGGCTGTGGCTCCACCTCCTCCGGGACCACAGGCCACAGTGTGCTACGGCTATGCCTCACAGCGTCCCAGCCATGCTGCTTCAGCACCTCGCAGCCCTGCTTTGTCTTACTCATGAGACCCAGCACATATAGACATGTGCTGTGCAGAACAGAGAGACAAATGATGTAAACAAACTCTGATTCACAAGAAAAACTATGCAACACAAACAGAGGCCTGATTCAAAGGAAACATCTTTAATAACATATCATTTACTTACAAACCTGACTTTTTGCTTTAAGTGTGTAAAATGGGTGGGGCAGCCATGGCTCAGGAGGTAGAGCAGGTTGTCCAATAAACAAAGGGTTGGTTTGAATCCCGCTCTGTCCTAGTCATGTACCGTTGTGTCCTTGGGCAAGACACATCATTCATCTTGCCTCCAGTGTCACCAGTCCAGTGTCACTGGTGGTCGGAGGGGCCACTTGGCGCTAATTGACAGCTTCCGTCAGTCTGCCCCAGGGCAGCTGAGGCTGCAAACGTAGTTTAACACCACTAGGGTGTGAATGTGAGAGCGAATGAACAGTGGACCAATAATGTAAAGTGCTTTGGGTGCCTTGAAAAGCACTGTAGAAATCTAATCCATTATTATTATTATTGTTTATTAAAATTTGCTCTCAAACTGTCTTTAATATTTGTATTAAAGAAGTAATTTTTTTTTAAAAAGTAATACATTTGCAAGTTTACAGGAGACAGCCTACCCTCTGATGGAGAGCACCTCACAGTGGTATGCCAGAGCTACTATATCAGGGATCACCCCTTCCTCCAGTAACAGGTTCAGACCCCAGTTGGATGATCCGATGTTCCCCTGGTAGAGAAGAGGAAACATCAGCTTTGGGTTTCTTTCTCTAAATAGGCTACTGCAACCTTTTTAAACATCACATAGAAATAGCAAAAAAAAAAAAAATGTTGCTGACCAAAGCCCAGAGTGCAGCCTTCAGTTGTTTGATGCCCTCCCATCTGTCCAGGGTTGGAGATCGGACAGTATAGCTTAAATCCAGAAGCACATTCTACAGGAGATACAGGAAAAAATAAGTAAAAATATTGTATGTGTGACCTCGTTTCAGCATCTTTGATCTATACAGGAATAAGTCAAAATGTATACTCCATCAAAATAATTGAAGCAAATATTAATCATAGCTCAACATTTTTAGCTAACAGAAATTTTAGGAAAGAAAGTGTTTTCTACTGGTGTTGCCATTTTATGTTTTGAGTTACAAAATGAACGGCACCAATGTAATGAGACACATTAATTTGCAGCCTGTACTCAATACACAATGAAAAACACAGACAAATGTACCTGAGTATCAAGTAACTGGCAGCCAGTCTTATCATGAACCAGTTGACCATACAAATGCACAGGAAGATAAACATGGGGTCTCTGTAACCTGCAGGACCACAAATGAACAGAAGTTTCCAAAATGTTCAGCAATATTTGTTAGGCTGCTGCATGTGCAAATGTATGTTTAATATTTCCATCAGAAACATTTTGTTATCATCCTAGATCTGACATAAACATACTTTACATATTCCTTTACACTCTTCCTCAATGAATTACATTAAAGAGGTTGTAACCTGCGGTGGTTGAGTACCTTTGGTTGCTGCGACGTACATAGTTGTCTCCATTTACAGGCTTGCGGTACGTGGTCAGGGCTTCATTAAGCTGCTCCTCTATCATGTCCACATACTTTAGATTATACTCCTGCAGCACACAACAGTAAAACATTTAGCATAAGTTTAGGGGAAAATTTAGAATGCTGAGATTGCTTTCAATCTACCTTCTGCCATTTCTCCATCTGTTTAGTGATGTAGCCTCTCTCGTTGAGATAGGAGAACCCCTTCGGAATCGATAAAAACCTGGTGACAAATAGACAGATAAACTGAAAGACTTGTGTTTCTACTGAGTTTTTGCCTTAGACTGATATTTTACCTTAGCAGCAGGAGAACACCCTTGTCTCCCAGGTGTGTTAGAGCAGGTTTCATCTCGATGAGTGCATGAAGGTTGGCCTGCAGAAGAACACAGGACAGACTAAGCTGATTAACATTCAGTCATTTCAATAACATGTAGTGTCTCATGCTCTTTCCATCATTTGTCTCTCACCTTGTCTCCACAGGCTTCATCCAGTATGTCCAGTGCCTCCGCTGAAATGGTTTTGTTACGGTCGTGAAGCTGAGTGACCAGGAGCTCAATACCCCAGTTACTGAAGAACTCTACATTTGCTCGCAGTAGGACCCGCAAGTGCTTAGTGGCATACAACCTGCAGGACTACAATCACAACACCAACAAATCATTGGATTTATATCTATGTTTTTTCACAATTAATGTATCTATATATCACAGTCATGAAATAAAAAAAATATTAATCTGTGTCATTGAACATCATTATTCTCCAAAAGCTTCTAAAAATGTACCTAAATGAAAGGATGAACTATTGATTCATTGTCATTTAATACATATGCTGTAATTTCTTTGGACTCAATCCCACATTCACCATCCTGCTGCCACAAACACTACTAGACCAGTGATTCCATGACTTTCATTAAATGGCAAACCAGTGCAACCTAGTCCACAACAGTCCTAGTTATAAATCATCAGAGCTCATTTGAATAAGGAACATTCCTAACAATTGTTACTGTCATTTTTCCAAAGACATTTTCATAAATCACACCTGTTTTAGGCAAGCTACTGAAAATGTGTTAAATATTTGATTGGTTTGATCAAATAAATGCATTTAAGTAGAATTAAAGGCTTTTTTTTGTCATCAGTAAAACAGAATATACATTATCTATTCAGATTAGTTTCAGTTGGTACCATTATAGTAAAGATTTCAGGTGAATGTTTTAGAAATACAGATTTATTTGACAAATGAAGTCCTGTGTTAGAGACTGATGCACTAGACCAACATATGTGAATTAACACACACCTGAACACTGCACAAAACTGGAAACATCAGTTTCCCCTATTTAGGCCTTTTATGTAATGAAGTGACCATGGGATGTTGCATTTATGAATATAATGTACCAAATGAGGCTCTAGTTGATTTTGTTTTTGTCTGAAAAGTGAATGTGTTTTTGTAATCAAAAGCTTTACAAATAAATGGTTCATGACAAGACTGATTTATTCTGACCAAACTCTTGACTGTATAGTTTCTTGAAGCTGCAGGAGCTAAATTCAGAGATAAAATGGCAGACTTCAGAAATGCACACTTTTCTTTTGTAGCTCTCTCCTCAAATCTACAAACGAAATATAATATTGATAATCTGATGATGTTGCCAATAACTGTGGAAAAGTGAGGGCACTTTTCCAAGCTTTAATGTTGAACCATGGAATAGATCATTTGAATCATATTAGACCAACTATTAACAGTGATCATAATTACAGTTGCCAGTTATGTATTCAATCATGTATTCCCAATCTGAAAACACCTACAAAACTCTTGTTTTCTCTCAGACAACTTAATTAAAATATGTTGAAACATAATTACTGAAGTCTTATAAAGCCTTCTTTCTGCTAATACCTCCACATATACAGCATTTTAGGATTTTATTAGAAAAATTTTATGTTCTGCAAAAAAAAAATCCTTATCTATATTTGGAAAGCTGGATTTACAAATACTTTATTAACAGGATTTTCAGAAGTGCTGTTGAAGTAACACTGTGAGCACAGTGGGTAGAGTATCTTACATCAGTAGCAGCTGTGAGAATTTTGGACAGAATAACACGAGCGAGTCCATCACGACTGTAGTCCAGCGTGGTGACGGTTAGCTTCAGTGTCTGGTGTTCTTGATTCTTCAGACTGCACAGGTTCAGCAAGCTATGGGACAGGGAAATAAATCAGGTGACAATGTTTACATTTTCACAATCTGCATGAAAATACTTAAACAGCAAACTCTCACCACTGGAATACGCTACACTTCTCCAACATCTTGACCCCATGTGGGTTGGCAGACAGGGTTCCCAGGAAGAGGAAATAGTACTGGCTGAGTGTGGTTAGCAGCCCATTGCCCTGCAGACTGCGGTCAGGTTTAAGACCAGACCAGGAGGACAACCAGTGGACAATGTCTCTCACCAGGTCTTCCAGGTAGCCCAGACCCTCCTAACAAACACAAATGTTGAGTTGAGTATGAAAATCTATTTCTATCCATGCACTTTTCCTCTGTTACATTTTGATTCAAAATGTGTGCAGGTATGTAAATGCTCGAGTCTCTCAAGTATGATTTGATAGGAGTTAACCAGCTCCACAACATAAGAAGGCAGCAGATGTCATGTTTTAGGCTGACATTACATAATCTGGTCATTTCCCACTCACCTCCTCAGACTCCAGGAGGAACTCTATGAACTGGCAGCCGACCACAGTGAGCTGTCTGGCCTTAGGATGTTCCAGCTCCAGGCTGCCATAAAGCTTACTACTGGGCTTATAGAAGAAAAGCAGCCTTCGCACAAATCTGCCCAGAAAAAAACAAAACACATAAACACAATGAAGCAAGCAGATTAAGCTGTATGTATACATGTTAAATACAAAATATTAAATGATACTTACGTATGCATATGTTCATCTTTATTGCTGCGCAGACTAACATGTGGCCACTGGGGAAGAGTTGAAAACATAAAATATAGTCAGATCATTATCCCCATTTCATCAGGAACATTTCAACAGAAAAACTATACTTTTTGCAGCAGAGTGGGTCAGAGGGACATTTACAGATAAATTTTAAGAACAAAAAGTTAAGTTTTAAGTCTCATATGTTACTCAATTTGTAATGTTGTACTTTGCCTTTAAAATGGTTCCAATAAGGCACCAGTTCCAGTCCAGGCCATCCTTGTGGTTGAGGATGTGGCTGTCTCTCAAAGTTGACATCAAGGCATCTTCAGTGTCCTATCATCAAACACAGGTATTTTTTTTAATGTTTTTAAATCACATATCTATGCCAGGTGTTAGGTTTATTTTTGGTTTTTTTAGATTTTAGATTCAGCAATATATACATATACGTATATATATATATATACTTA
>JAPTGZ010000005.1:42955222-42966116 GCA_029814645.1 Fowleria isostigma
AAGACCAGTTAGCACTGCATTTATGCTGTATGGAAAAAACCTGAATAAAAACATCTTGATCATAAAAAAACAAACCTTCATATTCCAACATCATACATTTGAATATTTTTTAATCTTTCTTCCTCAGTAAATTGAATACAAGTGATGTTTCTGGACAAAACACAACATTTGAGGATGATCATGAGCTTTTAGGAAACACTCATCTTCATTTTTCACTAAACTGTGGCATTTCATGGCGCCAAACAACTCATCAAGATAAGAATCAGCACATTAACATCAAAAGAAAATAATCATTGGCTAACACACTAGTTCCAGTACAAATATTATGTCCATATTAAATAATAAGATCTAATCTTTCCTACTTCATTTATACTTGACAAAGTGGATATAATTGCATCAAAGATGAGGCTGAAACATGATGTTTTTTTGCTCAAAGATAGAATTGCCTTACGTGATATTTGGATGTTTGAGTCATTATGTCATTAGTATAATGGAAATGATATCAAGTGGCTGCCTCTGCTCTGTTAAGAGTTGCTGGTTTTTCCAAATTTCACTAATTTTGTTAAATACCGTGTGATTTCCAAGGACGGGGGATGCCTGGACATTAATCCATCTGCTTCATTGACTGTTTATTGGTCTAAATTCTATGAAGCCCTGTGAGGCAACCTTGTTGTGATATTGAGCTATATAAATAAAATTGAATTGAACTTAATTGAATTTTCTCTGAAAAGAAGAAAACAGAAAGTTGACTTATCTTTATTATTTATTATGGCGATTGATCAACAGTTCTGTCAGGTATGCAATATTATATAATGTGACAATAAAAAGATGAGACTTCAACACTTATTTTTGACATAAATATTTGTTTTGTTAGTGTACATATATCATAGTATTAAAGAAAACAGAAAATCAGACACACTTTGAGCAGAAATCTGTCCCTGGAAAGCATTAATTTATATAGAATACAGTTAATATTAGTCAAGATATAGCATGTTTTAAGTTAACAGTCACTACAGTCTTACCTACATGATGACTGAACTGTCTTTTGTGTTGTTTTTGGTTTATAATAGAGCGGAAGTGGTGTTTCTAAGTTTGTGTAACTTGACTCTGATGACTGAGTTTTGGGGAAAAACGCAAAGCTAAACATGCGACAGTCTGGGAACACAGACAGTCAAACAACAAGGCATTTCACCATCACTATGGCCATGACATCGGTCACCAGAGCCACACATACACTGACAACAGCCTGCTGTGACAGTAAGCCGGGCTGCAGGCGTTCCCGGTGATGCAAAGTGTGGATGCTGACTGTAAGTGTGTCAGCCGCTCCCACACTTCAGACCTACCTCTGCTCAGATCCAGCGGTACGTTCTCCTCCCCGCTGTCATTCCGCCCTGTCAGCACAAACAGTCAGGAATGAATGACAACAGCCGCTTACACACTCCGCACAGCCCCCACGATGATGAACACACACAATATTAAGTCTTCTCAAAGAGTAGGAGTGGAGATATGGCTCACCTCGCATCCGACTGCTCCGTGACGGGCGGCCTCGGATGCTGCTTACCGCCATCTTTGGAGAAGCCCGTGAAGCGCCGCACTGACTGGACCGACTGGGCCGAGGATAGTATCGCGAGAATCTGCTTCCTGTCTCCCCCGGAGCCTCATCTTCATCAGTGGTCGCCGCCTAAATTTAATTTCTTATTTATTTACTTATTATCCCATGTAGGAGGTGCTTTATTGTCTTCATCGTGTTAAAAAATGTTTTTCATGAAATTGAAAAACTGAAATGTTTCACCCATATTCACTGACTGAAGTAGAAATAATATGACACTACTTAAAGTTGTGCCCATACGTCTACATACCCTAGCAGAATTTATGATTCTTTGCCCATTTTTCAGAGAACATTAATGATAATACAAAAACGTTTCTTTCACTCATGGTTAGTGGTTCACTCATGGTCATGATCGAATAAATGTGTTTGCTCTTTTTAAATCATACTGGCAACAGAAACAATCCAAATAACCCTGATCAAAAGTTTACATACCCTAGTTCTTAATTATCTGTATTGGCCCCTTTAACATCAATGACAGCTTGAAGTCTTTTATGGCAGTTGTGGATGAGGTACTTTATTTTCTCAGATGGTAAAGCTGCCCATTCTTCTTGGCAAAAAGCCTCCATCTCCTTTAAGAATTGGAGTTTTCTTGCATGAAGTGCACATTTGAGACTTCCCCAAAGTGGCTCAATGATATTAAGGTCAGGAGACTGAGCTGGACACTCCAGAACCTTCACTTTTTTCTGCTGTAGCCAATGACAGGTCGACTTGGTCTTGTGTTTTGGGTCATTGACATGTTGGAACATCCAAGACCATCCCATGCACATTCTGTCAGGGAATGTAAAGTTGTGAGCACAACTGTACATGACAATGGGAAAGGCTCAAGGCAGCCATCAGGGAAGGAAAGAAGATAAAGGCTTTTTTTCTTGGGCATTAAAGTGAATTGGTAAACAGTTGGGGACAGGAGATTTTGTTTGTTTGGCCTATTTATTTTGAGCTTGTGCACTCCATGTACAATACTGATTATGTACATTTCATCATGTGTACACAGTAATACATAGAGAAATTGTTTTAAACACAATATAGATGGAGAAATTTACATAAATATGTACAGAGAAATTGGTTGGAAACACTCATTAGTACAGCAAGCTAACTTAAACACACCTACAGAACACAAATGTACCTAAAAAAGAGAAAAATACTCATAAAATACAACAGATTATAGGCACCAAAATGAAATAATATGCATATCATTAGGTGTTCACAACATACATGATACATGAATATATATAGTAATTCACTATTAATATAATCTATGTACAGTCACAGAAAAACATTTTTAGACCATAAAAGGTCATCAGAAACAATGGTTATGCAATCAAGTACAAACTCCTGTGTGTGTGTTTCATGTGACGAAAACAGACAGAAAAGAAAACATGGAATGACTAAAAGCATGTTTTTGTCAGTACAATGCCATAACTATTTTATAACACTGATGCTCTATGAATAAGATATTTAAAAACTGTCAAATGGAAGCAAGAGAGAAGAAATTAATGCATAAAAGCTTTAATTTGGTTTTGCATTTTAAAAAATCTTGTGATATTTCCTCTAGTTCCTTTTTAAAGCACAATTTATTCTGTTGATAAGGACTATACTGAATTGGGTGGCAATATTTTTGAAAACAAAGTTTTAACTTGATTTTTTTTTTTAAGATTTTTAAATTGATTTTTGCATGTCGGCCCCCAAGAAAAAAGTCTGGGCAGACCAAATCTCAGGCCTCCAACACACTAACTAAAACTTCCTGACAACTCTAAAATTTTTGTATATTCTTCTTGCAGCTGGTCATATTCAGGGTCTATATTTTTAACATATTTTAGTTTTATGGTCAGAATTACAAAAGCATTGTGTATATTTGATCTGAATGTAGCCTTGGAGTGGTTATTACTGACTGCAGATTTACAAACAGCTGTTGAAATATCTTTTATCCCACGTCTGATACTTGTCTTTCTTCGTGGAGCAGGAGGAGTGTTTTCTTTAACCCTAATCCTGACCCTTAAGAACCTGTAAAACCTGGGTTTAGTTGAGGGTTTTTTGTTTGTTTGTTTTTTTGTTTTCAAATAATTGTTCCACAAAAGGGTAAAGAGTCAATGTCAAAGTCTTGTTAATGGTACAGAGGGATTTTCATTCAAATATCATCAAAAAAAAGAAAAAAAAAACAATCAATAAATACCATAAAAGTCCTTGTTACTGTACATATGAACATTTTATAAAGTGAATACTTTGCGGATTATTTGCCTCCTGTATTTTTGATGCTCATTTACCCAGGAAAGACATTACTCTTCAAAAACCAAAATGTGTTTTTCATTGTTAAAAGAAAAAAAAAAACATAAAAAAGATGTTAGGTTTATTTGATTGGTCTCTTCCTCTGAGAAGTCACACAGATGAGAGGAATTACATATCCTGCAGAAACCACAATAAACCACAAGGTGGCGCTGCTGTCCTTAGTTCTGTAATGCCATCCTGCCATGGTCGTCCATGTTTCCATATTTAACATCAGGATACACTAGATGTTCTATCTAGCATTATTTTATAGAGTAAGCGTCATATGATACAAGAAAAAGTCTCTATATAAGTTCCCTTTATAAAATTGTCTAATGAAGAATAGTTTCAGTTAGATTCTATGTGTGTATTTCTAGGAGTGGCTACTAAAACATACAAAAAGTGAACTCCTGTCAATGCTGGCACTGGTATACCTATATAATTACTACCATCACTATTATTGCTATCATTTTAGTCTCACGCTTTCTTTTGTGTAAATTTTTTGTATTTACCATGTTAACTTACTCTTCTATTCTTGTTATATTACTTCATTTGACTTGAAAATTGTGCTCATTTACAATTCAAATGCAGGCACAGTTAATTTCCTTTGCAAGTTTATATGCTGCATTGTTTGACTCAAAACCCAAACTGAGAGATGATTTTATACATTTAATTTCATTCTAACTCTTTAATTCACTTGCTGATCAGGCCTTAGAGGAAGTCAATTACAGTATTTTATAGCCTAAATTCTTACAGCTCTGATGGTGTGTTTAACTGAGTAGCATGTATGAAAATGGGAAATAAAATAGTTTAAATCTGCAAATTATCTACTCATTTTAGGAAAGTACTTCGAGTCTTGCCTGGTATAAGTATTCCATGTGCATGGCATAATTTGTTTACGCATTAATAAGAAGATATTCCTCAAATATCACCTTAAAAATAAATTGTCTACGTTTTGCCCGAGGGTCTGTGAACGCATCACCACTCGCCTTCTGAAATGACGTGTCAAGAAAGTGCCGGAAGCTCAGTGTCAGTCCAAAATGGCTTACCAGACTTTACAGCAGGAGTACTTACAAATTCCTGTTGTTACCAGGGCATATACGACTGCCTGTGTCCTCACAACCGCTGCAGTGGTAAGACAAAGTCATATGTTCATTGTCGGATGCCAGGGTGGATCTTTTTCCCCGGGAACGAAGCTAATGTAGCGTGTTAATTTCCTGCTAGCTCAGAGGTTTAGCAACTAGGGGAAGGATACGTGTCTGAAACTGGTTATCCAACAATTTCACTTCTTAATTCACAAACTGGCCGATTGCTGTGGTCAGATATTAATACATATCAGCTGCTAAAACTAATCGGGCAGGCTAGTGCTTTTTACTGTTTATTCGTAGCCTTGGTGATAATGACAATGCTCACAAGCGACATCTGTATCCTGTTAGATACCAGCTCTGTTATTGTTCTCCTAAAACAGACTCGTTTTAGTTACAGCAGGCTACACCGACCTCATATGTGTGTACGTTTGTTGATATTATTCTAATTTACTCATTTTATCGTAAGTCATGTGTTGTATTTATTATACACATGATCGTTACACTGTTATTACATCATACAGTATTTTCCTGTGTAGCCTGTACCAATAAATTATGATAAAGTAATGTTTAAAACCTGATACTGAAGTAATAAAAGACGTGAGTAGCATTGTAGATATATTAAAAGTGGTAATGGTTGTACTCTGGGGAATCAAAAAGCTTTATCTCTGGCACTAGTCCTATGTTTTGCATCAGTGACAGGTGCTGTAAGTCTATTGGCTGATCATGTTATCAACACATGGGCAGTGACTCACGAACAGACTGTTTCAGTTACACTGTGAAAACACACTGGTGGGCTGCGAAGGAAGTTTGGATCAGTGACTTTTATTCAAGTGTTGATATTTTACTCAGATACTCAGTCACACCACAATTTAAAAAAAAAAAAATTAAGGATAAAACTGCTGTGTGTGTGTGTGTGTTGAAGTTTTTACAGCAAAATGAACGCACCTATCAAGAATAAAGTCTTCTAATACAGATTCACCCTTTATCACACTGTTCACACTGCAGTATTGTGTTACTATTTGTATTATATGGATGTGTGACCTGCATGATATCACTGCAGGAGTTTGGGAGGCAACTTTTTTTTTTTTCTTACTTGGGGCAAATCATAGAGTCTACATGTCAAATACAAAAGAGCTAAAGACATTAGTCTGTCCTTGACTGTGGTGTACGCATTCTGCATTCACTTTAAAGCAGTGGTCTTCAACGGGGGGTCCGTGGAGATAGTGTAGGGGGGGATCATAAAATGTGTGGTTGATAAGATAGTTTTAAAAATATTTATACTAACATTTTTACCATTTATTTTTTTCCTCCCACAAATGTAAATGTCTCTAAATATACATGAAAATGAATCCAATATATGGTATCAAATGGATAAATGGAGGCAGAAAGTTGTCTTACAGTCAGAAATTAGCACATCAACACATGAGCTCTCTCAAGCTCGGTACCTGTGTACTCGGCATGTGACTAGACCTGTATTGAAGGTACATTTATACACTGAACTATGACCAGTTTATTAGAAAAATAAATTAAATTACATATATAATATAGCAGGGGGTCTCTGCTCCATTTCTTCAGCAGTTTGGGGGTCTTTAGCCTGAAAATGTTGAAAACCCCTGCTTTAAAGTAATAAACTCACTCTCGCTGGTTATTGCTAAAATATCTGACAAGTATTTTCTAATTGTTTACACAATTTTATGTTTATTAAAGTGATAAACTGTACATGTAAATGATAAGTAAGACAAAGAGGAGCCAGATAAGATTACTCAAGGACTTTTAAGGACACAGTTAGACAGTAATGAACATAGTAGCTCATATCTGAGCTCCCACAAGGCCACAGTAGAAAAAGTGTTTTATTTTGCTGTTACACCACCAGGAAATAATACATAGTATGAAAGTATGAATGTGTACCTAAAAAACATGAGAAAAGCACTACATGTCACAATAATCATAGGACTGTAGGCTGTATTTCACTTCTCCTTTGAGACCCTGCTGTCACACAGCTGGAAGGAAACTCTTCAGAGTTTGTGGCTGTTTTTTTTTTTAAACTTGAAACCAACTGCTCATGCAAACAAGAAACTATTGCAAATTACTTAGAAATTCACTTCTTTAAGTGGAACAGTGGAGCCGCCCAGACAATAATCTCTTACAAGGCAGGTGAATAAGGCTTGTGTCCAGATATTATTAAATAGATCACTTTTGTTTGAGGGAGCAGTGAGAAGATCCATGTAAAGATGTTTCTTTTTCCTATATCATGGTTGCCCAGTACTTTAGCTACAAGCAGTCAAATGTTCCTTTTATAGCGGTGTTCCCCACAGATTCCTCAGAGGGGAATTCCAATCAGAGGCTGCATTTTAATTTCTGTTTCTGTGATAGTAAACAGTTACTTGTTCTGTTCTTTAAAATTTAATAAAATAAAAAAATATGCATGTAACTAAAGTACTGTATGATATAAAAGTGCAGAACTGTTTTGAGTTGTTCCAACAGTGCCATAAGCATGTTGTCTTTTAATAAAACTGAGTTACAGTAACTTTGACATATCTGAAGGAAAATGAAACAACAGTCTGTGCATCCAGTTTTGTTGAAATGACAAGAGACTCTTTGCTTCTTAAAAGTTTCTGAATTTTTCATTCATCTTTCTGGATGTAATTGATTTTTATTTATTCTACATTGATTGATGTTGAACAAACATCACTTACGGTGTACTGGAAGCTCAGTGGGTGATGTCAACCATGAATTATCTTTCCCTTTTATACTCTAAAATAAGAGGTGAAAAAAAATTAACAGAAATAAAATAAATAGCATATATATAACTTAACTGCGAATATGTTTCATATTTTAGTCATACAAATATTTTATTTGCCATTGAATTGATGTCAAGTATCGACATTGTTATAGTCCAGTGCTTCTGGAAATTTCAGTAAAAATAAATACAATGTTGCCTTCTTTCATTCCATGTAAACCCGTATCTATGTGAGTCTTTTATTAGGGTTTTCACATTTTCACTGTCTGCTTTTTTTCTCCTCTCTTACAGCAACTAGAGATCATTACACCTTTTCAACTATACTTCAACCCAGATTTGATTCTAAGGAATTATCAAGTGAGTAATCTGAGTATCAAGAGTGTTATCTGGGGGATATTATATCTGAAAAGATCTGATTCAGTCTTTAAAGAATGATTGGACACCCAACACTATGTTTAGCCTAGACTGCTGGTGACTTTTTTGCAGCTGAATGTTCTTTTCTATCTCTTTTAGGTATGGCGACTAATAACCAACTTCCTGTTTTTCGGGCCAGTCGGCTTCAATTTCCTGTTCAATATGATTTTTTTGTATCCTTTCCACTTCTGCATTAGGTTTGTTTATGTAGCCCTTCCTTTCTAAAAATGTGTCAGCAACTACAGAGTAAATATACAGGTACATAACAGTTCAATATGCAATAATACAATATCAGCTCCTGAAGATACCTCAGTATGTTTTACGTGCAGTGGTCAGAAGTACTTTTCTATGCAAAGAAGAAACTTTCAACAGACTGTTGTGATAGCAGAAGTGTCATATTTTTATGCATGTTAGCAATGAGTGTTTTAGAATGATTTTGTGTCTGAGTTGATGACTCGTCTGTTTTCAAGCCAGCCCAAAAAAACGTGTTAATTAAATACTTAGGTTATTGTGATAGGTTATTGTGATAGAACGGGGCACTCTGGAATGTTGAAGATCAGATAGAGGAACGCCAGTCAGAGAGTTGGACATGGAGATATTTATTCCAAAGAAGTGTTAGCAGGATCATCAGCAACCGTCCCGAATCGTGAATAGTACATAGTGAAGGTTTGTTTACATTTCCTGTTGTCAAGAGACGGCTTGAGTCTCTTGTACTACGTTACAGTCAGCACGTCTAACACAATCTCAGAGTGTAGAGAGGTCACATACTCACATGAGATGAAATTAAAGTGCTAAATAAAGATATAAAGTGATGTTGTCACAGGATCAAATATATCAAAAATACCAGAGATAAATGCAGATAATCAGGTAGGGGCAGATATGGATAAACTACGATGTAATTTTTTACACTACATCATACATACACAGATAATGAAGAGGAGAAAGGAAGAAAATAGACCTTACAAGTTATTTTGTTAACAGTGATTAACATTTCAGCCTTAGAGGAAGATTCCCTAAATTCCCTGATGTTATGGTAATTTGTATTTTTCTAAATTTTCGTTCCAAATTATGAGAATTAAATTTCTTTTTTTGGATTTTGAGCTGAAAAAATGTGGGATCATCAGCATTAACCCAAAATGACCTGTTTTCAGTCTGAAAACTATACATCACCCCTCTACCTCTTAGACCCTGTGTTTAAATAAGGAAACACTCTGTCACCAAATCCTCTTTGGAAATGCAATCGAGGATGGGTCTCTACAGTACGGATGTAAAGTCTATTGAAGCCCCTCATATGCAAAGTGTGTATGTGTCTATTTCACAGAGGGGATCCTGCAGGTATTTTTGGGGCAGTGAAACACTAGTGTGCTGTTTCGACGTACAGATAAAAATAAATAAGAGGCAGAGTTGAGAGCAGTTACACTTTACAAATGAGAGCAGGTCTTCCACCACTGTACAGCCTTTAGCATGTGCATTATTGTTCCATAATACACTGTAAAATGTTTCTTTTTTAAATATAATTTTATTTTTTCCTTTGGGAAGATACTTTACAACAGTAAAACAAAAAAACAACATGTAAGCACATTTGAAAATGAACAATGGTAAAATATGAAATTTAACTCTTTCCCCCTTGGACACCTACAAGGAATAACCCATGTATATGTTACTAGTTCTACCTATGGAACATTTTGTTTTTCCGGTGTGTCGTTCCTTTTTTCTAGTGGCTACAGTCATCACTACTTCGGCAAACTTTGGGGGAAAAAACAGTGAAAATGTACTATTCTTATATTTTTGTAATTTAAAAAAAAAAAAAAAAAAAAAAATTGAATAAAAAAAGACAACAATTTAAAAAAATAAAAAATTTAAAAACAATTTGAGAAAAAATCTAAATACATTTTTTAAAAATTTAATAAAAATACATTTAAGGAATTAGAAATGAATTAAGAAAATGAAGAAATTTTAAAAAAAAATAAAAATGAATGAAAAAAGTAAAGAAAAAATACTGTTTAATCCTATTGGTTGTCCTAATATGGGTTGTGGTTATCTCCACCTATCACAGCCTCTGTTACATTTGAACAAAACAGAACCTGTTCTAACAGTCATCCAATCACGTCTTTAGTGAAATAACAGAGATGTCAAAACTCATTAAGAGTACGGGGGGAGGGTCGTCTTTATGGGGGAAAGAGTTAACATAAACACATTCCATATAAGTTCTCTACTTAGAAAAAAACAACACCTCTTAAAATAATTCTTCCCTTTTTTGTTGTATTCTGTTTAATAACATACATTAGAACATTTTCCATTTCCCCCCTTATTTTTACTTATTTCAAAGTCCACACAAGTTTTAACTCCATTGCATTCAACCAGTACAAATATAACTGGTCACTTCCAGTTAAGTTAAATCTGGCTTCAATGGGGTGATGTATACAATCCATTTTGACCACATTTGCATAAATTTATCCTGTTTTACTTTTAATGAAAAGGACAGTTTCTCCATTACCTAGATTTCATCGATTGCTTTTAACTAATCTTCAAGTTGCGGTGCGTCTGGTTGTAGCCACATCTTTGTCAGAGCTTTTTTCCCTCTAATAAGTGGTGCTCTGTGAATGTTTCAGTGATGTGTACACTGATCAATAAAAGCACTTGTGTGTTAACATGGAAGATGTGAATGCATTTGTTAATTGCAGGCGGTCCTCGGGTTACGCCGGCCGCGACTTACGCAATTTCGTGGTTACGCCCCCTGAGTCTCGTCCGCTATTTTGTCTCCAGTCGCGTTTTTGTCTCCAG
>JAPTGZ010000005.1:42975792-42988990 GCA_029814645.1 Fowleria isostigma
GGTCTAGTTGTTGCTGTTGAATGTAGCTGCCTGACGTTCTGTACATAGATTATATAATGACACCTGAATATGTCCCATTACCTACCAAAAAAAGTCCTGGGACATGGTTAGAATCTCCAAAAAACAAGTTACATCTGTGAACCTCAAATTGTACAAAGCAAAAATGCCAAGTAGACAAAAATCATTTTAAGGGTGCAGTATCACCAAACAACATTGTTAAAATGTAGAGGGTTATGGGTGCTTCTCTGGTAGAATATCACACAGAGGTTAGCCAGGTTACATGGGTGATCTTACCAGGTTTCACCAAGACCTCTTTGCACCAGAGCCTCTGTACACCAGTGTTCATCTGCATGCAAAGCCGTAGCTCATACTGTAGCTTATGCATGAGGGACTAATTATTCCCATTGTTATTATTATTGTTTGCACTGTGCCTCACATTGCATCCTCGTCAGCAGATTGGGGGCCTCAGTTTTACTCAGTGCTGCTGGGTGGTCAAGAGAGGAAAAAAAAAACAAGCTGACAACAACCAACTGTGTCTTTTAAAGTGATTTTCCAAATGAACATACTCTAAAGAATGATGTAAACGTATGTACTGTTGCTTCTTGTTCTCTTTTGTACAATTGTGTTACCTTTATAGTGGACTCATTTTTTTTATATTAAAACAATAAAGGAACTTGTTGAACATGTTGTCTGCCTATGTGATTATCAGTTTGAATAGTGTAGGTGCATGCTGTACTAAAATCATATGATGAACAAAAATAACAGAATTAAAACAAAGACCACTTACACCATTGTGCCATGGACATATTGTAATGAAAACATTCAAGATTTTGGCACGGATGCTCACAGCAGCTACTAAAACCCTGGTTTCAAGTCTTAAATGTTTCTCCAAGTTTCACCATCTGTACTCATATTTTTCTTCCTGGCCAATCTTTCTTAATTTTTTGGCAGAAAAATTTAAGAAGAAAAGGCAGTAGTTTAACAGCATGCTAAACCTGCTTATGTGCCCGAGTTATTTCAATTTATATTTGGGAATTCCTCCAAACATTCTAAATAATTACTCAATAAAACAATAATTTCTAATGTGCCTTGGTAATAATCTTGTAGAGCGGAAATAGTTACGGAAAAAATTATTAGACCAAAAAGTCATCAAAAACAGTGGTTATGCCATCAAGTACTAACTCCTGTATGAATCATGTGACTAAAACAGACGAAAAAGAAAACATGGAATGCCTAAAAGTACTGTTTTTGTCAGTACAAGGAATAGCTATTGATGTAAGAACTGATGTGATTTTTTTTGGTTATTATCAAGAAAACCATGGAAAATGGATAGATATTAGCTCTTAAGTTAAATTCTTATGAGATATTTTTATTTTTATCATTATATTTGTCTAAATAAATGTACCTTTAGTTGTACCAGGTATTGAAATGAACAAGAATTTGAAGGAAACATGAGGTGGTCTAATAATTTTTTTCCTCATCTGTATATACATTTTTTTAAATTGATTCTGTTATCTGATTTTTTTGTTGAAGATCATTTGTGACCTCCCCAGATGAAAAGCATTGTAAATCTGCTGAAATATAGCTATGGATAATTACTTTACTGCTGTTTTTTGGAGACCATCTTACGGATCTCACGGGGTTCAGTCACACTGATCCTCCATCTGCTGCATACCAGTCTAACCAAAAAGAAATAACTCAGTGGTGACTCACACTTGCAACCTGGAAAGAGCTTTCTACACAAACCTTATGTGGTCCATAAGTGACACTAATTCATCCATCTTGGGCCCAGGTGACCCATTAATAATACAGAACCAACAATAAAATACATTTTACCAATAATAAATGTATACCCCAGATCCCAGCGACCCTCTCAAGGGTTTAATGGTTCAGAGAGCGAATCAATGAATACCTCAGGGCTACAGTAGTTTCTAGGTAAAAGCAAGAAAATCACAGTTTAAAACCCGATATATGTACTTGTAACAGTGAACGGAATGTTAAAAACATCACTGAAGATGTTTACTCCATGTAAGGGAGAAAGAAATGGTTTGAACTCAGTAATAGCTCTTCTCTACAATGTGCATGTTCTTTAAATTACATGATATAAGTCTAGTTCTGTCCTTTGCATCTGGAGAATTAGACCAGAGTTAGTGATGACACAGATTTACTCACTTGCTTCAGGTGTAATGTGTTAGAATACTGCCATGAATTGAGATGACAAGCTGCAGCAACACCACTGCCATAAATCACTACACCTTACCCTCTGTTATGATCTCTAGTATGACTTCTCTGCTCCAGTTTTCAACCACTGTGTTGCACAAAGTCACTGATGAAAAGTGAGTAATGGCCAACATTACAAGCCAGAATTAAGCTGTATATTTATCATCACAAAGTGTTGCTGTGCCTTTGTAATGCTGCAGCGGGAGTGCCAAGTATTAGACTTTACCAATGATAAACGCATGCCTGTGTGAACATGTGCAGACCTGCTGATCCCTAGGGAGAGCTCTGTGGTTTCCATGAACACACAACATCTACCCTTTGGTGTCATCCACACAAATGTTCTGAGATTGAGTTAGTGTTTGTTTTTAAAGGATTCATATCAACTGTTTGATTTTGTTTATTTTTGATTCTCATCAGGATGTCCAGAGGTGCGTCCATGCATCGTGGAACTATTTAGTGTCTTACATGTAGTGAACAAGGTATTAGGATTTCCTATTCTATCTGTAAAAATAAGTGTAGCAATATCACCAATACAGCATCTGTTTTAACACAAAACTGATGTAGCTTATCACTCTGAATGGCTCCTGCCAGAGATAATACATCATTTTATTGACTCATTAGTACACAGTAATGTATTTATTTTTGGCTGATCATGTATGCTAAGTGATTGGTATAATGGGATAATTTAATGTGTATCAGTGTGTCGAATGTGCAAAGCAAGGCGTACCAGCTGTAAAATGCATATATGTTAAAGTCCAAAAACCTCAGAATACCGCTTTGACAGCTCATTTTCCTTTTTTCACTGGTGCACTGGTTTAGTACACTCATCAAACCTAAGGATGTTAGTTTTCTGACTCCAGAAATAACAGCCTACAGCCATGCTATGGCTCAGTGACACTACAATTAAGAACTGTGATGTTTTAAGCCAAATGCAAAGGTCAGCATGCCAACATGCTCACCATAATGCAAAGACTGTCTGCTGATGTCAAGTCGCTTCAGAGTGTTTATCATGCTCACTGTCTCAGCTGAACTGACAGAAGGACATATAACATTTGCTCAAGTTAAGATAAAGACTGCAAAACTGTAAGACTGAGCTAATAAATGCTTGGGTAAAAACAACATACTAGAATAAACTTTAATATTGAGTTGAATATTTGTTAAAATTTATTCTAGTATGTTGTTTTACCAAAGCATTTATTCACCTCTTACAGTTTAACAAATATTGAGTTGAATATTTAAATAATTTGTATCTATTTTAATAATTTTCTATATTTTATGCAACAATTTTATTGTGCTGCACTGTGACTCTGGCACAGTCGGTAAAGTAGGTTGAAGGGTTGGGGGTTCAAATCCTGCCTCCAACTGTCCACTTATTGAAGTGTCCTTGGGCAAGACACGCAACTCTAAATTGCTCCCAGTGAGGCCTGGTAGTGCCTTGCATAGTGGCAGCTGCCCACTAGTGTATGAGTGTGTGCGTGAATGGGTGAATGTGAGGCTTGTAAAGCACTTTGGGCACCATTAATGTGTGGAAAAGCACTATATAAGTACCAACCATTTAATTGTTACTATTTTAAATTTCTTGAATAAAATAGAATTAATTTTTCCCCATTGGTTAGTTTTATTAGTTAATTATAGATCATTAAATCACCATAGGTGTGAACGTGGGAGTGACTGTCAGCCTTTTGATTAACTGGTCCAGGTTGTATCCCATCTTCACAAAGACTGGCTCCATTGTCGCATTGAACCTTCAGAGGATTAAGAGGTTATAAAAAATGAATGAATTATGTTTAGGTATCATATGAGTGTCGCTGGATTTTGACTCTATCAAATTTCAAGACATTGCTTTGGTTGTGTTGACACTGCAGACAGAGGCGGTCCACAGTTGATCTTTTCCCTCATATCTGACTGACAGGTTTTTTCACAGCAGTTTGAACCGCACAAATTGCATAGAATCTAATTTCTTCAATTGTCATCCAGGCCACTTCCAAATGTGATCCAGAATCACATATAGATCTGATTTTTCAATGTAACCAGTGTAAACACTCAGATCAGAATTCATATGACTTCAAAATAGACTACAATTTATCACAACTGTTTAGTGGAGAGATTTACTGAAATCATATAAAATGGTGAAAAGGAGAACATTTTATCCTAGCTATGAGAAAAAAAAAGTGTGTTTCTAGGTAAGTGTTCATTTTCTGTATTTTTTTATCATTTTATCATATCTTATGAGTAAAACACCCAAACTAATAGATTAATCTAAATTACCCATAGGAAATTATCAACTAACAGAATAATAAATGTGACAAAGCTTTTAGATCCCTTCATCTGATGTGACCATCAGAATAGTGGTTTGAGGAATTTTAGGCACAACTTAGCAAAAGAAAACTAAGACCACTGGTAAGAATAAAAAAAAGTAGTAATGAAGTTCAGTTTTATTGTAACAAAAACTTTACATATTTATTCACATGTGAAATACATATGGACTGAAAAAAATGGCTAAATGTAAGAGTCTCCGCTACACTCGACTGCTGTTTTTACAGACACTACAGTGTATTTTACAGATCAATGTATTCGTCAGCGTCCAGCACTGATTTCTGACAGTAGCACATTGAATACAAATGAACACAGGAAACATCTAAAAAAACATACAAGATGAACAATTGTAATAACTCTGTTTCATTTCTCTGAATAGGACTTAAAACACATTATTTTATTTCAATATGACACCGCAGCTGTTTTCTTTACTTTCACGTGAACAATGCATCCTCAGTGCATTTGTAATGATGGCACAGTGTTAATCAGAGAACTGAAACAAAGGTCTTTAACATATGATGATTTAGAAAAAATGCACCAAAGAACTACACTCAACAGTGATAATAATGTATAAAAATGTTTGTATTTGACTGAGGTACTGGTTTACTTAGCCTACAGAAAAATTATTAGCACCTTAAATTATCATAGATGCAGCACACATCCTTATTCATTCATGAACTGCTGTAGTGAATTTAGACATTCAAGCAATCAAATGAAGGTTGTTTTCCAATACTGACCCTCAATACCTATCTCCTGTTGTGTTTGTGACCTGAGTTGGTTAAAAAAAAAGCAAACTAACTGTATGAGGACTGCTCTTTGCCAGGAAAGCATTTTGTCTTTGTGCTAAATACTTGACTGGAATAATTAGATTGCTTTTAGCATTTATGCAGTTTTGCATCATCAAATCTTCCTGTCTGTTGGTGTTAAATATTTGTTTGCACGCATCTTACATCTGAAGACTGGCTGCACAGACTGTGTGAGACTTTGCAGTGTTTTATGCAACAATAACCTCAAAGGAAAACTGAAAAAAGCAGTTAATTGACAAATTACATAAAAGCAGGGGTATCAAACTCATGTCAGTTCAGGGGCCACATGCAGCCCAATATGACCTGGAGTGGGCTGGATCATTAAAATAACAACAAAATAATATAGAAATAATGTAAATTCCAAAAATGTGTATGTCTAAATTCTATGTTTTAGAGTAAAAAAAAGTAACAATATATATTATCAAAATGTTTACATCTACAAACTATCATTTTAAAAACAAATGTGGAAAACATGAACAACATGAAGAAAATTAAATTTAGTAAGAATTATATAATTATAACAATTTATGCCTCAGTTTCTTATTTTTACAAGTTTATTACAAGTTACAGGTCAAAGTCAATCTACAAATACACATTTAATATCTGGTAGTTTATTCTTAAAATTACACTTAATTCTCTTAAGACATTTCAGATTGTTCATATTTGTTTGGTTATTCACTTTTTTTGTAAAAGGTTAGTCTGTAAATGTAAACATTTTTGTGTAATTTTCCATTTTTTTAAACTGAAATAAAGAGAAAAATTTGCAGTTTTCATTATTTATAGGTTATTATGATAGTATTTTGCTGGTCTGATCCACTTTAGATTGAATTGACCTAAAATTATTTTAACATCCTTGATTATTCATATCTTCAGAGTTATTTTTGTATTTCACTAATTTATTCTGCAGGCCAGATTAGACACTGTGGTGGGCTGTTTTTAGCCCCTGGGCCACATATTTGAGACCCCTGCGTTAAAGTGATGTAAAAAAAAAAAAAAAAAAAAAAAAAAAAGTAAGTTTCTGCTACATGAAGAAAATGCACTAATTTTCACTGTTCACCACCTAACACGACTACAAATGATACTAATCATAGGTAACACTTCTGTAGTTACAAAGAGTAAAATGAGTGAAATGAATATTACATAATCAATTAAATGCATTATTTCATTGTGTTACCTGAAGCGTCAACATAACACTGGTCTGAGCTTTGCAGCTATATGAGCACTTAACATGAAAACAGAGCAAAGCTAATCCCTTTCACTTGGGTTCAGTCATAACTGAGCAATTTAATAAGACTTTAGTTGAACTAGGCAAATGAAGGTTTGATGATGCTCTCTGTTTAGATTGCAAGGAATGCAAATTGCAAAACACTGTGAGACATACAATATGCTTCAAACAAAGTGACGGTACCTGCTTCATCTGGTTATTTTGTGAAAAAATACAAATCCACAGCTCCTAAAGTAATACTGTGTCTGGAAGAAAAGGTTCACAATCTGTTCCTGCTCCTAAGTGTTGTCTTCATTATTCATTCACTGTAGGTGACAGGGGACAAGAAGTCCTCCTTTTATGCAAAGATACACACTGTTGCCCATAAAGTTGGGAGTGATTTAGTCTTCAGATACATTCCTCTTTTTTTATTCCTCTTTACACACATCAGTAATCACTAATGATTACATACTTAGTCCCAGTTACACTTTATCTATCAAGAATAAATCACTTTATCACAATCATTTCATGGGAAGAAAATAAAAATATTCTATTTCAACTTTATGGCCAACTGTGTACTTTGGCTAAAATGAGCCTTCAGACAAATTATCTCTTTATCTTTCAGTAAAAAAAAAAAATTGCCAGGAAAACAGTTAGCAGATGATTACAGATGATTTAGTCCCCAATCACTTACAAAGAAAGGCCATTATGAAATGATCTGAAATATCCAGTGTGATAAGGAGGAACTATCTCAGCGGGACCTGTGTCAGTGTTCATCTGGAGGCCTGGTAAGATATCCTTTAAGATCAGGCTTTTTGAAGGACGGCGCTGTCGTCTGTACGGTGAGATGAGGTGGGGAACATAGATTTTTCCCACCACCTTTTAAATGTAGTCACTCAGAACAACCCAGTTTGTTTGAAGCATGCTGAAAACTTAAAGTTATCCAATAGACATTTCTTCTAGCAATTTATGTTAACGTTCACAGTGTTACTGAGGACACTGTTGTATGATGGCTATCATGCATTTGATTCTGCATTTAGCTGAATTTGACTTTTAATCTTGTAAACAATGTACTGCTTATAAACATGTTCATTACCTGTCACTCTTCCTCTGTGGTTCAGTCTTTTCTGCATGATGGACAGGTCAAAATACAGTTGTGGAAAAATTATTGGATCATCAATGGTCATCAAAACAACAGTTATGCAATTGAGAACTAACTCCTGTGTGTATCATGTAACTTAAACAGGAAAAAAAAGAAAACATGGTATGCCTAAAAGCACTGGTTTTGTCAGTACAATGCCATAGCTACTGATGTAAGAACTTATTTTTGTAATTATCAAGAAAACCATGGAAAATGGCTAGATATCAGCTCTTAAATTTAACTCTTATGAGCTATTTTTTGTTATCATTATATTTGTCTAAACAAATGTACCTTTAGTTGTATCAGGCATTAAAAGGAACAAAAAAATTGAAGAAAACAAGGGTGGTCTAATATTTTTTTCCACGACTGTATTACAAATCAAATGTGTGTCAGCTGCCATCTATTTTTCAATTTTTGGCTCATAAACTCTTAGATATCAGTGCAGCTGTACTTAAAAAAAAATCTAAAAAGTTTAGTGTAAAGAGGCATGTCACTGTGTTGGCGTTGATGTCAGTGGTGGATTACCATCATCCATTACCAAAATATAAACAAGCAGTCTGCAAATGTTTGTGCTCATCTCAAATCAACAAACTCTTTTCTGGTTCTACACACTTTACACAACACATACAGTAGAATAACAGTGACTGTCCCTCCAGGAAAAATGCAACATTAACACAAATTCAACCAATCCCTATGAATTATTCGTGGTCTTACCCCAACATTTTGTGCAAATTTAATCAGACATGTAGTTTTTTGTGAAATTATCAATAAAAAATGCACTTCAATCTATGATAATTTTGTGACTGCTTCCTTTAGACCTTACAGGAAATTGGCTGTTTTATGACATAAAATCTACACAGGTGTATTTCTTCGTACACAAATGAAGTATATTGTGTTTGAATGGTTTTAATCGTGAGCCTTTCTGCTCAGATTATTATGAATGCTCATAACGGGAAACTTTTAATTTCATAACATTTGGTTTTGGATTTAACAAATATATCTGTTCACCTTTGCAATTTTCATTTTCGCATTTTTTAGAAAAGCTGCAATAAAATCCCATAAAAGCCTGTAAAAACCTGGAGGGACTGAATACACATTCAATGTATGTGTGTTTTGAATGCAATTTGTTTTTTCTTGTTGTTCTATTGGCTAATAATCTGTTATGGATTTTCAGTGAAAAATATTTACTGCATTTTTTTTTCCTAAAACCAGAATTTAAAATACAGGGAGGTTTTCAGGAATATTCCTGCACTTCCACAGTTTGATAGATGTATGAACCTATTTATATGGCAAACCATTGCAGCCAAAGAAATCCATGCCAATGCTTCGGGGGTAGCCTTCTACCACCTTCAGTGCCACAGGGTCAAACTTCCAGTAGTGTAGCCCACTCAGGAAATTGGCATAGCCTGTGAAGAGATGATGAAGGCAATAGTCAGTTTTTCCTTTCAAAGAGAAAATGAGTATTTCTGCAAAAATGTTCTTTGATCTTAATCTCAGCCCTCACCGTAATTGTCTCGAAAGGCTGCATCAATCTGGCCAGGTACGCCGCGCCACTCATGTACACTGTGAGAGTAAGTGTCATCAACTCGATTCTCCTGAGGATTGAAGGCCCAGTATGCAGAGGACTTAAAGAGGTAGACTTTTTGGACATGTTTCTCTTCCCATTTTAGAGCTGCTTGGATATCTGTGACAGGGAGTCCAAGCCGCCGGACTGAATCTGGACCTGTTATCTTCCTCTCAGCATCAAACACCCAGTAGCTCTCACCTGTCACAGTGAAAATACACAGATAAAACCCTACATTGTGGCCTCTTACCTGGACAAATGAAATCTCCAATAGTATTTACAGTATACCATATGGTAAAATAGTAATAAGGAAAAAACACACTTCTATAGATGAAGAACAATTCATTATTAACTGTTCTGTTTTGCTGTTGGTCACTAAATAAAACATTCATTCATTCATTTTCTGAACCCCCTTTATCCTCACTAGGGTCATGGGGGTCACTGGAACTTATTCCAGCTACTTAAGGGCGAAGGCGGGGTACACCCTGGACGAGTCATCATCTCATCACAGGGTTGACATATAGGGACAAACAACCACTCTCACATTCACACCTATGGACAATTTACATTTACCAATTAACTTATCAGTGCATGTGTTTGGATGGTGGGAGGAAGCCGGAGTACCCAGAGAGAATAGGTGAATGAAGAACAATGAAAAGCACTTAGAGCAGGGGTCTCAAACAAGCGGCCCATGGGCCAAATCCAGCCCGCTGGATTAAAGTGCAAAAATTACATTGAAGATATTAACACTCAAGGGCGTCGAAATGTTTTTAGTTTAGGTTCCACATACTGGACAATGAGATCTCAAGTAAAAAATAACATAATAACCTATAAATAATGACAACTACAATTTTTCCTCTTGAAAAATTTGTTTCAAAAAATGTCAGTAAAAAAAAATTACACTATCAAAATATTTACATATACACACTTCCTTTCACAATAAAATACAAAAAAAAATTCACAAAAACAAATATGTACAATCTGAAATTTGCAATTTTAACAATATTCTGCCTGTTATTAAATGTTTTGTGCATTTGTAGATCCACTGTGAGCTGTAATTTGTTTTAACGTAAGCTGAGACGTAAATTGGAGAAATTGTTGTTGTTTTAGTTCCAAACTCCAAAATTTTAACAATATTCTGCCTGTTACCAAATGTTTGTGTAACATTGTGTGCAATGTACATGTATTAATAAGTTGAGGCATAATATTGTCAAAATTGCACAAATGTTTTTAATGAAATTTTATTTTTTTCAGGTTATTCATATCTCTTTTTTTTGTAAATGTAAATATTTTTGTAATTTCATGGGGGGGGTACTAAAACCAAGAAAATGTAATTATTTTTGAGGTTGTTTTGTCTTTATTTTACTGGTATGGCCCACGTAACATAAATTGGGCTGAATGTGGCCCCTGGACCAAAATGAGTTTGACGTCCTTGACTTAGAGTGTCACTGAAATGCAAATAAACCGTATTCTACATGCAGGCTACTAGCTACTTATTACATTCAACAGTGGTGTCTTCATCTACTGATACACCCTCAAGTACCTACAACACTGCAGCAACATAAAATGTTCAACCACTGGAGGTCAGCACAAACAGGATTTCTGGCTGCAGTTAAAATTCTTCTCCTGACAAGAAAAACATAGCTAAAGGGTAGGCTCTTGAAAAATTAACACTGTCAATACTGTTTGCATCAATCAATCAAATGGCAGGAGAAAAACAAATTTCACAGTAGAGATGATGCTGAAAATGCTTTTGGTCTACTATGAAGTGGTTATGAACTGGAACTTAAATATAAGAAAACATCTTAAGCGCAACTCTTTCAACTGTGTGGTTTTCCTTTTTATAAGCCTGATGACAACTAACTTTCCTTTATAACCTACCTTGGAAGAACCAGATGTTGCCGGACTTGTCTTCATATGCAGCATCGATGTAGTCAGGAATACCTCTCCAGTGGCGCGAAGCCAAGGCCGGGTAACCCGCCTGGAGCTGCCCATCACGAATGCGCCAAACATACCGAGATTTAAAGAAGAAGAGCTCTCCCCTGATTATGGACACGGCGTCGAAGGTTGTTCTGCAGGCATCCGGCTGAGGCACAGCAACATACACAGCAGGGACATTTTTGTCTGTCAGCCACACAATACGAGACCGGGGAAATCTCTTTAGCTGCAGTGCCAGTATTAGTGTCTCACCACTCCGATGTCAATCTCATTGGTCTCAGCCATCTCAGGTGGGTCTTGCCTGCGGGGGCCGTACAGATACTGAATGCCCCTCTTGTCATCCTCACTCAGCTGCAGAGGGTAGGAGGCGCTGTAGAAGGGACACATAATGGCATCAGGCTCCAGGGAATGCTGCAGGCCCAGGACATGACCAAACTCATGAGCTGCCACTTGAAGGAGATCTGTGCCTGAAATGGATACAAAAAAATCAGAGAAATAAAAGTACAATTTTAAAACAAAGTCCTTTGGATTTCCTGTCTATAGTAGTTAATACAGTCACAAAAAAAATGATTAGACCACCCTATGTTTTCTTCAATTTCTTGTTCATTTTAATGCCTGGTACAACTACAGGTACATTTATAATGACAAATATAATGATAACAACAAAAATAGCTCATAATAGTTTAATGTAAGAGCTGATATCTATCCATTTTCCATGGTTTTCTTGATAATAACCAAAATCACATATGCTCTTACATCTATGGCGTTATACTGACAAAAACAGTGCTTTTAGACATTACATGTTTTTTTTTCTGTTTGTTTTAGTCACGTGATACACATAGGAGTCAATACTTAATTTCATAACCATTGTATTTGATGACTTTTGATGGTCTAATATTTTTTTCTGCGACTGTACTTACTGTAAAGCAGGACCTCTACTTATTCCAAATATGTCAAATGTACCCACCCACATCGTTGCCCACTGTCCAGTGCTCATCATAGTCAAAGTGGACTTCTCCTTCTCGATGTGTTCGGGGGAAAAAGGCATGGGCAAGGATCCCCCCCGGACCATCAAATGGTAAACTGTCCCCGTGCCAGTACCTGCAAAAAAACACTATCACATTACATCAACTTTTTATAGAATGGTAAATGGTTGGTACTTATATAGTGCTTTTCCGCGCATTAATGGCACCCAAAGCACTTTACAATACAAGCCTCACATTCACCCATTCACGCACACACTCATTCACCAGTGGGCGGTTGCTGCCATGCAAGGCGCTACCAGGCCTTACTGAGAGCAATTTAGGGTTCAGTGTCTTGCCCAAGGACACTTCGACATACAGACAGTTGGAGGTGGGATTTGAGCCACTGACCCTTCAATCATAGGACGACCCATTCTACCAACTGCACCACAGCCGCCCAGATGTTAGAACGCTAAACATATACACAGCTGACAGAAAACAGTCACAGCCTACACAAAAAATGAATATGTGCTGCGTCATGAATCAGTAAGATATAGTATGTTATTCAAGCCAGGAGAGCAAACCTCTTTAATAGTTTCCTCAGTTTACATGAACAACTGCGGACCTGCCGGGACATGCATTAACATTTATATTTAACTACTCATACACTTACTGCACACTTAATGTTTGTAGGCATAATGCTTATTCATAGAGTTTGCCGTGTTTTCTTAACCCTCGTGTGGTGTTTGGGTCTGTGGGATCTGGTTTCATTTTTTATTAAAGAAAAATGATGAGTGATTATTTTTCTAAATTTTTTTCTCTCTCATATTTGAGTATATTACATTTTATTAAAAAAAAAAAAAAAAAAATAAACAAAATTAAAAAGCACTTTACAGTGAAACTTGGAGAATTTGAGTTTACTTTGACAAAAGTAGGTGCCTTAGAAAATTAAATGAAGATTAATGAAAATTTTAAGTGCATTTAGCTTAAATGTACTTAAAATTTTCCTTAATCCATATTACTAATGTACTTAGAAATGTCATTAAT
>JAPTGZ010000005.1:43031576-43043459 GCA_029814645.1 Fowleria isostigma
TGTATATGCGTATATATGTATATATGTATATATGTATGTATATATATGTGTGTATATGTATATATACACATATATACATATATATGTATATATATACATATATATACGTATATGTATATATATATATATATATATATATATATAATGTGCCATGTTTCATGAAGTTTGACACATCTTTTCACAAGTTATGCTCCTTATACACACATGCACACAGATATGAGTGACAACAGTGTCCTGCTTCACTGACATACAGGGTTATTAAATTTAGCAGTGCTAGCATTTTTTTTTACTTTGGTGGCTTTGGTTTCATGTAGAGGTTACAAGGATGTGCTCTGAAAAACATAATTGAGGCATCTCCATTCAGCTGATATGAAGTCATACATACGGTCATAAATACCGAGGTCCATATTATGCAATATATTTGTAAACTAGAGACAAATGAAGAAGGTCAGGCAGCTGGATGTTATCTTGGACACTGGCTGAACAAACAGAAGTTATCACAGCTTTTGCCTTCTCACTCAGGATACTGGAACAAGTAGGTCTGCCTCATGAAACTTGCATGAGACTTTTTCTTTTAAATCAAGCACAAAGTCCAGCTACTGCAGCACTGTGTTCATATGTTTGTGAATGCTGCATCTATTCTGTAACTACATTGTGTGTCCTTGCAGGAGCTGTCTGAGGAAATCGAGGATTACACACAGAGATTTAACACAGAGGACCAACTGGAATGGAACCTGGTGCTACAAGAAGTGGCAGCATTTATAGAGGTAGGCCATTGTCCAATAGTATCTAAACAGTAGGTCACAAATAGGTGAAAAACCAAATGTCCTCTCTGTGAGCTGCCTGCTGGTTGCTACTCTGATCAACTCCATCTGTGTTTTCTCTCCAAATGTTTGTCGAACAGGCCGATCCAGTGGTGGTGCTGAACGACAATAACTCTGTCGTCATCACCAGCAATCGGCTGCAGGAGG
The DNA here is from genome assembly GCA_029814645.1 of Fowleria isostigma. Taxonomy (NCBI): domain Eukaryota; kingdom Metazoa; phylum Chordata; class Actinopteri; order Kurtiformes; family Apogonidae; genus Fowleria; species Fowleria isostigma. The sequence goes on from JAPTGZ010000005.1 coordinate 43,032,548, forward strand.
GAAGCGTGCCTCCCTTGGAACAAGGCATGGTGGTTGGGCAGCTCGTCCTTGCAGATGCACTAATCATCGGCAACTGTAACAACCAGGTTTTAACCCACTAATTCAGTTCAGCACTTTATACACAACAACTAACAGAAGTTGGAGTAAGCCTTGTTAATACTGTAGATTTTTGGTCATATTCTGCATAGTGGCTTGGACAGAGATCTACACAGGGGATAAATGGGGATTTCATTCTGGGGGGAGAGAGTCTGAGTTGCCACTTAGCGAACGTGTCTGTCTCAGAAATCTCTTAAGCTTTGTATTATTTATTAATTTTATTTTAATTACAATTATAATAACAGCAATAACAAGAATAATACTCTATCAGCTTTACTTTGAGTCCCACATTCTATCTTACTTTTCTAATGAATCACGAAAATACTGCTGGTAAATAATTGTTTTCTACTGTGAAGCAGTATGCAAGTTCTATAAACTAATATTTGAGAGATGGCCTGTACCTACTTGTCCTAACACACTCATACTACATGCCTGTTAGTACTGCAGTAGAGTTTTCTGTTTTGTCTTGCTGTAAATAACCTCAGCCATTATATTCTGTCCTTTTTTTTTTTACCTTTACCTCCCCCAGTCTTTCTTTATCTGACACACTGATCTGGGAGCTATTATTTACAGCTTCACTGACAAGTTTCAATGAGGTGAAATTGAATTATATTAATTGCACATGATATATTTTTTGTAATATGATCTTGTCAGTTCTGAGGTATCTCTGTCGAGGAGTAACTATATTACTCCCCCCTCCCTGTATGCATGTGATTCAGCAGAATATTTTCTTACACAAATGCAATTGTGAATGATATACAGGACATCCTAATGTGGCACATTATTTGATTTTATTTTCAGTCTGTTCCACTGTCAGACAGGCAGACATACTGCATTTCTAACCTTGGCACAGAACATACATATAGACCCTATATACAGTAATGTGCAGCTTCTTTATCTCTTGACTCAGACTCCACTGTGTTGGCTGTCATGGAAACTGACCAGAAAGTGTAGAATTACTCTCTTTACCAGCATGCAAATATTTATTTTTTTGTGCAATAAATACCTGTCTTTAAATCCTCAAAGCTGCAATACCTAAAATATGGTATCCTCACAAATGCCTGTCTTTTTTTTTTTTTAGGTCAAATTTAGTGAGTTAACCATTGATATGTTCCGGATGCTTCAAGCCTTGGAGAGGGAACCTGTAAACCTGGCTACACAGACCTCAAAGCAGGGAACACTGGTGAGTTTACTGACATATCTGTTTTTGAATACTGTGTTCTTTTCCTATTTGTGATACTTGCGTGTTTTCGTTTTAGGATTGTGGAGCTGAAAGCCAACAGAATTACATTTCCAGCTGAGAAGCTATGTGGGGTTTAAATTAGTCCTGCAGAAGTCACAAAAATTATTAGACCACCCTATGTTTTCTTCAGTTTCTTGATCATTTTAATGCCTGATACAACTAAAGGTACATTTGTTTGGACAAATATAATAATAACAAATGGTAAATTTGAGGGGATGTAGGTGCAAATTGGCAGCCCCGCTTTCGTCAGTATGCCCCAGGGCAGCTGTGGCTCCAAATGTAGTTTACCACCACCAAAGTATGAATGTGTAAATGAATAATGGATCTATTGTACACATTTTGAGTATGTCTTAATAGAAAAGTGCTATATAAATCTAATCCATTATTATTATAAATGGTCTGTACTTATATAACGCTTGTCTACACATTAACAGTACTCAAAGCGCTTTACAATACAAGCTTCACATTCACCCGCACACTCATACGCCAGTGGGCTCACTATGCCAGGCACTACCAGGCCTCACTGGGAGCAATTTAAGTTCAGTGTCTTGCCCAAGGACACTTCGACATGCTGACAGTTGGAGGCCGGATTTGAACCGCTGACCCTTTGATGATTGAACGACCAGCTTTACCACCTGCGCCACAGCTGCCAACAAAAATATCTCATAAGAGTTTAATTTAAGAGCTGATATTTTGCCATTTTCCCATGTTTTTTTTAATAATAACTAAAATCACATAAGTTCTCACTTCAATAGCTGTGGTATTGTACTGACAAAACCAGTGCTTTTAGGAATTTCATGTTTTCTTTTCTGTCTGTTTTAGTCACATGATACACACAGGAATTAGAACTTGATTGTATAGCCATTGTTTTTGATGACTTGTGTTGGTCTAATACTTTTTATGCAACTATGTATTGTGTGATTGCAGTGATTCTAACCGCCTTTAAGTGATTCTGGAGGTGAAGTTTTCTAATTACAAACTGAGCACTCTTGTTACCCTATACTAGGGTAGCTGCAAAAAAAAAAAGTCAGTATTGGAGTTGGTGTTTTGTCTGTTCACAGATTTTAAATAAGGGTCGGATGACATTATTGTAACTTTTGATATAAAATGGTAAAAAATGATATGAGGAAGTTCCTTCTGAGCTACTGCACTTACGATGTAAACAGCCCATTCTCAGGTGACACAACACACTTCTTATTTTTGTGTGATTGCACGCATAATTATGATAATTATATTTCACTTGTGCAATTAAGGCCCCAAAAATCACATGCACTGGACTGTTGCATATTTAAAATATTTAATTTATAAATATCCTCCTGAGACCCAGCAATGCATTTTTGTCCTCCGTAGGGGGCAGGAGTTTCACAGCTTTACAAAAAACCCCCAAAAAGCATTCATTCATTTTCTGAACCCGCTTTATCCTCACTAGGGTCACGGGGGTCGCATGGAGCCTATCCCAGCTACTTAAGGGTGAAGGCGGGGTACACCCTGGACATTTCACCAGTTCATTGCAGGGCCGACATATAGAGACAAACAAACGCTCTTACATTCACACCTATGGACAATTTAGATAAATCCAAACCCAAACTTTTACTTTGCTGTTATTATAAATACAGTCACAAAATGCCCAAGCCTTAATAATTAACAGATCACCTTCCATGTAAAGAGAGTTATTGTGCATCCTAAATGCCACTCATACTGTAGATTTACGGCTTATCCACCAAAAAAAAATTAAAAATAACAGACAAAGCAAGATTATAATCACCAATAAGACCAGTTAAAACTTTCTGACTGCCAATAAAAATGAAGCAGCTGTAGTACTTAATTTATGTACTTCATAGAAAAGGCAAAAAACCTCTTTACTAGCTGGGTTTCCATTACAATTTTCCACAAAACAAAAGCGATATTTCCACAATGCGCAAAATGTGTTTCCATGACAGTTTTGTGCAATACTTCTATATCAAAACATCTCAAAAACCACCTCATGAGACCATACAAACTTTTTTTGCGATCTTTGACAGTTTTTGTGTCATTTCTGTGTTTCCATTACCAGTTTTCTATTTCACAATTTACATTTTGCACATTTCTGACGGTAATGGAAACCCAGCTAGTGATACTGACAACAACCATGGTGAACAATGTATGTGAACAGTGTGTATCACAATGAGTTCAGTTATGAAGCATGTTGGCTATTCTCATTTGATATGTGTTAGACGATGTACATATCTGTAATGAAACAAAGATGTACTGCTTGTGTTTGAAACTTCAGAGCAGATTATTTCTACAAAGTCATCAGTAAACAGGTTGCCTCATAAATGACTCAGAACATAATTACAGACCAAAGCAACTAACACAGACTGTTAAGTGAGCTGCGTCATTCTTCTGTCAACGCCTCATCATTTGGATTCAGACTCATTTTAAATGTCTACCTTAGAATAAATAAATAATCACATATCTCCTTGGAGACCATACCTACAGACCGGCCTGACTGAACTGAAACATGAACAATAATTATTTCACACTGTTTCTGCAGGAGCCCAACGAGAAGCCAGCCAAAAGGGAAAACCCTCACAAGTATCTACTGTATAAACCAACATTCAGCCAGCTTTTTACTTTCCTGTCTGCCTCTTTTAAGGTCAGTGTAGTAGTTGTACTCTGTGACAAGATTTGATATTCCAGACAATACAAACACTTCAGTTTGTGGTTCTTTATTTTTCAGGAACTGCCTGCAAACAGCGTTCTGCTTATCTACCTGTCTGCTACTGGAGTCTTCCCTACTGGCCATTCAGACTATGAAGGTATTGGTTAAAAGTGTACTTGATTTGATTGGAAACAACACAAAAGTCTCAGTAGACTTGACAAAAAAAGGAGGAAGGCTGGAGACCTGGAGCTGATGGGCAGTGACTTGGCCACCACTGCGGACCCACCAACTGGAGGGTGTAGCAGTTAAGGGTCAAAACACACTGAGAAGGCTGGACACCGTCTGGTGACATCAGCTCCAGGTCAAAGGACACAGTTGTTCCTAAAGGAAACTGTATGTGAGGCATCCATGGATGTATCAAACAAGGAGATATCTCCATAAAAATTACCTTCAAACCATTTAATCAAGAAACACTTAACATTTTTTGTTGTTGGTTTATAAAAACTGTTTTGTCAATGAAATGTAAATGTAAACAAATTGAAGGCATTATAATGAATAATACATTAACTTGCATTAATTATTAATTTAATGCATTATTTTGAATTATTGGCGACATGGTGGTGCAGTGGCGACATGGTGGTGCAGTGGATAGCACTTGTGCCTCACAGGAAGAAGATCCTGGGTCGATTCCAACACCAGTCAATAGGGGTGGGACCTTTCTGTGTGGAGTTTGCATGTTCTCATGTCTTTGTGGGTTTTCTCTGGGTTATTATTCAAAGACATGCATTAATAGGTTAACTGATTAATATAAATTGTCTATAGATGTGAATGTGAGAGTGGTTGTTTGTCTCTATATGTCAGCCCTGTGATAAATTGGCGACATGTCCAGGGTGTACCCAGCCTTCGTCCTTAAGTAGCTGGGATAGGCCTCCCTGTGACCCTCGTGAGGATAAAGTAGGTTCAGAAAATGAATGAATTATGAATTATGATGTGTGTGCATATGTGGACCTGTAAGAAGGCTGGGACATTGAAAAAGTAGCAAACAGAAATGTAAGAAGAAAACAGCAACAAAACACCCCCATCTATGAAGAGCTGGGGAAACGCATGTTTGATAAGGGCTCTGACAAACAGGAAGAATGAACAATTAAGACATTCAGTTTGGGTTGAATGACAAAACCTACAACAGCTTCTGGATAGCCACATTACATCTTTTCACATATATCAGATTAGGTAGTTATGGTATACAATACTATATCAGAGTTTGATTTAAAACGTAATAATTCTGACCATAATCATCATAATGAAGGATGAACCCTGAAAGTTTACATCATTCAGTTATCAACGGTAGCTTAACATCTGGGGTAGGCTGCAGCATCCTCTTGACCCCTCCGGAGGATTTACTTCAGAAAAATAGATTAATTAAAATGCACATAAACTTAACTTTTCTTTTTCAGTTTGAGGTTCATTTAGATGAAAACCTTTTATATATTACAGTTTTTTCATGGACATTTTTATCTATTGAAGAGTACACATGACAAAGATATACATGTTTGTTCACTCGCTTTGAACATGTCAAACCTGTTTTTTTCTTCTACTTGTTAGCATCAGTGTACAAATAACACCTCTGGTTACTCCGAGTCTCAGCTGGCTGAGTTGCCTCCTGCTCTGAGCTGTTTTTCATGCCTACTTTATAAGTAGTAGTTTTGTTCTTGGGTTTGTCCCCTGGGGGCTTTGGGTTAGTCCAAGTTCACACCAAATCCTTGTTTCTTTTTGTACAAATTAAAATCAGGAAGAGCTGACGTACGAGTATTATGTTATCCAACGTGATATCATGAAATTGTATAAACATACTCACTACTTTTAATTGCCATGTTATCTGTATGCATTATAAGCTTTCTGTGTGTACCGGTATGTTCATCAAATACCACACACTGAGGGTGAGGAGTTAGGGTTATGTGAACTGGAGATCTTGGTGTAAATTGACACGTGATCAAGCAGCATTGAATAACATGCAAAAGGTCGAAAAAGCGTATTATAGCACGCCAAATGCCACAAGAACTGGCATGATATACCCCGTGATTTCATGAGATCAGTCTCTGTTGTCATTTGGGTTTGTTGCACATAGTTGATGTATTACCTGCAGTAGAAGGGGGTCAGGATACCTTGCCACTGATTTCAATTAAGTGTATGCTATATTTAGATAGTGTTCACTACTTTACCTTGCCTTCATCTCTTTTCAGTGAGGAGACTCCCTTTACAGTTGGTAATCAGACTGTTGTAAATACTACTGAGGGCCTCACACAACTGAAAATTTAGTTTCTGTGTCAAATACAAAGTAGGTAGTATGACTCAGTCTTATGTGTTCTGCCTCTAATAGTGTATCCCAATAATTATTGGCAATTTTAATGCATATTTAATCTGTTATTGTTGACAGTAGCTGAGAATGTGTTGTTATGATGCACATAAACACAGTTGAAAATGAACTGGAGTTATTAAATGTCAACATACTCTTGCTGATGTAATAAACTTTTATTTTCTGGACATTTTTAATAGGACCGTATGATTTCGGAGGAGTTCTCACAAATACAAATCGAGATGTGGTGAATGGAGAGACGGGGCAGAAAAGAAATCAGGCTCAGAAAGAAATGCACTGGTAAAAGGAAACTCTGCAACACTCATTATTTATACGTTTGCCTGTTTACTTATAGCAGTATTGTAATGTTAATTGACAAATATATATTTGGCTTAAGAAAATGTTGTGTTGTACTTCCTCCTCATTATGATTGTTGTGACTAATGACAAATACTATTCATCTGACTCAGTGTGATGTCTGACTCTTGCCCACACTGTGTTAATAACAAATTTAGCAGCACTAATCACGTTTAATCTGAAACTCCATTTACAAATCCATAAATACTGACTAAATGTCCTGTGTTTGTAATGTCACAGCCTTCATCCAGGAGACTTGTTTCCTTTCACCCGGAAGCCTCTTTTTGTCATTGTGGATTCCTCCAACAGCACAGCCTACAAGGTAATTGGCCAGAAATGCATGGAGGATTTAATAATAATGTAGATGTTCAAAATTAAATCATCTTTCTTTCTGTCTCTCTTTTTGTCATCCAAGAATTTCACAAATCTGTTTGGCCAGCCTCTGGTGTGCCTACTATCACCCACAGTGTATCCTAAAAGTGTACAAGGTGTGTGACGGTAGAACCACACTTTGGACTTATTCAAAATTTCTGCACTTTAGAATCGTTTTTTTCTGTCATGTGTTGCCTGTACTGACCTCTGCTGTGTCCTGTGTTGCCTTCAGATCAGTCTCAGCGTGGTAGTCTCTTCACTCTGTTCCTCTACAGCCCACTCTTGGCTTTTTCTTCTGTGTGTGGCTTAAACAGTGTGAGACAAGGACTGTGGGAGAGGGCTCAAGAATTTCTTCGCAAAGTCTATCGGGACATTGGGCAAATGATAACTCGATCACGGACTATAGGTAGCACCCCACTATGATACTGTATGCATCTTTGTTGTCACACGTGTTGGTGTCATAAGTCTGCCAACAAATCTGATGAGGCCACACCCACACAGGCCTATTATGAGTGTTAATGTGTTAATGGCAATAGATGCTCATTTAAGTAAAAATAGTTCCAGAAATAATTATCATACCAGTGCTTTTACTATTAATACAAATATTTGAGTAAAATTAGCATTTTTGTTGTTATAGAAATTACTGGCAGTGTTTCTTGCAATTTGCATGATTTAATTTGCAAACAATGACATGAGGTCATTGGTTACTTAAGAAAAAGTTCAGAAATCAGTTTTTGTTAGAATAATCCTGATTTTCGTGTCTTTCATCCTCGCCACCTGTCATTCACATTGCTGTTTATGTGTCTTGTGAAGCAAAAATGCAGCATGTTGGCATTGTTGAATGTTTTGATCATCATCTTCCTCTTAATCAAAATCCAGAGATTTTCAAAGAGGTTCAGGTCTGCCAATTTGGAGGGGTCTGCTGATTTTTATTTATTTATTTATTTTTGTTAGAGGCAAATTGGTTATTCTGACACTTTGTTGTGCGCTAATATTTTTATTGACTTTCTCCACAGATCAAGCCTTTTTGCAATTCTTTGGTGATGAATTCCTTCGGCTGCTGCTGATCCGCTTTGTGTTCTGCTCAGCTGCACTGAGACTGCATAAACTCTTCCGGGTGAGTCATTGCTGCTGCGGTTATCTTCTTTAAACAGCGGAAACAATAGAAAGCTTTTTTTCCCTGTGATTTAAGCTCTGTTTTTTAAAAACAAACACTTCCTGTGGATAAAAGCAGGACGACTGTACATGATATTGTGATCTTCAACTCTTTGACAGTCATATTGACATTATATGACAGTACTATTAAATATAGGTGTTCCTCTTAAACCCATATCTGATGTATTTTTTTATTTTACTCATCACTGTCAACTGCAGCACCAGCTCAGTTTCTGTCAGTACACCTATGACCCGATTAGCTGACCCAAATCACACTGCACAGCCTCTAGAAATACACTTAAAAATGATGATGTGAATTTATCCCACTTTAAGGCACAGTTTTAGATTTGTGGCAGTAATCTGTGTCTGCAACAAACGACACATATTTGATTCAACACATTATTGCAGTGGGTATTTTTCTGTCAAAATAGAAAAGTTGTCATCCCTCAAATCCTTCATATAATAATATCAATATAACAACTATTTTTAACACTTTATAAACAGTTGTGTTTCTTTAATCAATATAAGATCCGTTATATTGTGTAGGAGCTGTAATTCAGAGAATAAATGGACCACAGTTGTCATCTTAGCATTAGCCATTTACTTTTTTTTTTCCTGAAAAATCTATTTAAATCCACTCAACAGCCATTAAACAGCCACAGAAATAATCATGATGTGATAACTCTAGGGCTGCACTAAAAGAAATCCTGTGTGATTTTCTAGAGCCTAAAGTGACATCCTTAGAGTACTTGTTTTCACTAACCTCTTAACATTTTGTTTTACTGTCACACTAGACACAAAAAGGAGCAAGTCCTCAAATATGCTTGTTTTTTTTCTGGTTATATCAGTTAATCTTCATGGCTCTAGAGTAAAGAACATCCAGTGTCTCTCTTCATTGAAATTTTACTGCAATATTTTGGTCTTCACGACTTTAGCATTTGCAGGAATCACCTTTCTCAGACATACTTGTTAAATACCAAACTGAGCAAAAGCACAGCTTCTTAGCCATTGTAGAAGTTATTGAAAGTGATGTAATCTTCCATTATTCATCAAATAGGACCTGTACAATATGGAAGATGGTACAGTGCAGCAGAGGACACTTACTTATATATTCTTTTTTCTCATACTAGAGTGGAGTGTAATCCATCTTGTCATTTGTTTCAAACATCAAACTACAGATTTAACCAACACTAGGAAAGGTCCATGAACATCACTTGATAAAGTGTTCACTTCATGCATCTGTACACAGACAGGCAAAAACTGCTCTGGTTCAGTTTAATGTACACTCGCAGAAGAAATGATCAAACCATCAAAAGTCATCAAAACAATGATTATACAATCAAGTATTGACTCCTGTGCGTATCATGTGACTAAAACAGACAGAAAAGAAAACATGGAATGCCTAAAAACATTGTTTTTGACTAGGGGTGTAACAATGCACTTGTATGTACCGAACCGTTTTGGCACAGGGCCTTCGGTTTAATATGGACGTGTACCGAAGGAATACATGTAGCTTATGTGAAGAAGGCAAACACTTGGGCACCATTCTACCACGCTGTGTGGCGCCGCACAGAAACGGGGTCGGATGTTCGGATTTGTTATGTTTCACTTTAGGTATCAGTGATGTGTCCTTTGTGAATGAGCTGTACATAGAGCCAGCACTTCAAAGTGAACAATGTGCGCCAGCTCCCATTAGCGAGCCATTAATTTACTTTTACACGACAGAATGATCATACAACCAAGCAGGGGAGGGGTGGGGCTACACAGTTCACTCAAAACTGTATACAAAACACTCCAGAGGAGCAGAAAGGCCAGAAGAACAAAAAGAAGCAATATCTGGATGTATTTAATTACATTTATGTCTTCCATCTGTCAAGACCGGGCCCAAGTGCTTGACAAATAACACACAGAGAACGGGAAAGTCTCCAATACAAAGAGATTTATTAGTGCAAGAGCACCAAGTAATACATGAATGAGAGCAATGGTAATCAGGAGGTAAAGTCAACGATGATCCACAAAGCAGGAGTCGGTGAGGAATAACACCGAAGAAGATCTGTGGCAGACGTTTATAGCCCCTCTGGTCGCCTAGGAGACACTTGCCCAAACATCAGGTTACCAAGGCGTTGTCCAAACATCAGTTTACCATGGGATCGCTCAACCAAACATCTGTGGAGAGAGAGAGAGAGAGAGGACGTACCCTTGCAGTCGTCACACATTTGTTTACTTTGACAGTAGTTTAACAGGTCGGTGGGTTCATTGCTTAGTTTCAGAGCGTTAAGTATATGTTAACGCAGCAAAACTATTGGCTATAGTAATTTATTTAAATCTGAATTTATCAAACAGTTTAAGTTATATGTGTAATACATAGCACATGCCTTAACAGCTCAAAATTAGACTAAATTATAAAGAGGAAAAGTGGTCAAATGAAGAGGACTTATACACAAAACAGCTGACTCTTGTAGGTGAACTGAGACAATCGTACTGGATCAATGAGAACAGCCTAAATTCACATCATTATTCTGGATTCGGTACTTACAGAGCGCACACACACACACACCCCATTGGTCTCTTTCATCTCATCTCATCTCATCTTCTTCCGCTTATCCGGGACCGGGTCATGGGGGTAACAGCCTAAGCAGGGATGCCCAGACTTCCCTCTCCCCAGACACTTCCTCCAGCTCCTCAGGAGGGACCCC
>JAPTGZ010000005.1:43075503-43093381 GCA_029814645.1 Fowleria isostigma
AGGGGTCATTTTGGGGGGGCTTGGAACGGATTAGCCATTTTACATGTAAAATGCGGTTCATTTTACGAATTTTTCATAATACGAAGACGGGTCTGGAACGGATTAATTTCGTATTTAGAGGTACCACTGTAATTGTCCGAGATGGAAAGTTTTAACATTAGGAATATATCATAAAATTGCAGTGGTGAAGAGTTCATATTAATGCCTTCAACCAGGAGATGTTTACCTTTACCACATTTAATGCTTTTGTAGAAAACTAAACACGACTTATTAGGATTTGTAAAACATGCTTTTGTCGGTGTTGTTTATTGTCCATTTATCCTAGCACATGATTCTTAGGTTGTCCTCTGTAGTTAGCCTTCTTCTGTTTGTTCATCATATTGTTAAATGTGGATTTTCACATTTTTGTGTCTTTTGTAAATGCTCATTTGTTTGTTCTACAGGCTTTGCTGAAGAAGCATGAGGCCCTGATGTCTGACCTGAGTGCCTATGGCAGCAGCATCCAGGCCCTGAAGGAACAGGCCCAGTCTTGCCGGGTAAAAGCCAGTTCCCTTTTGTACATGTAGATCCAACATGGGTCATAGGGAACATTTTTGCAGTCTAAAGTAGAGGTTGTCCGATATGTTGGGTTTTTTTTTTCTTTTTTTCAGGGCCAATACAGATACCAATTATTAGTAGGGGTGTGCCATCTAAGGCACCTCACGATTTGTTTCAATTACGATTCAGGGTGCTATGATTTGATTAATCAACGATTATCAAGATATTAACGATTTAACGATTATTACGATTATAACAATTTTCAATGGATTTTTTTTCCCAATTCAGGACTTTTTTTTTATCCTTTTGTGTCTACTTTATACTTTTAAATCAGGTATATTTCTCAGTATCCATACATTCAAGTAATCAAACAAATGTACCTCCATTATCTTTTGTGTCAAACCACTGAATGATCCGACAGATTTTCCACCAGAGAACCAAGGCAGCAGTGGCAAAAGCTGCTCTTATTCACAAAAAAAGATCTCCAGTTACCTGCAAAACATTTGCTGTATCAAAACCCACACTTTTCATAAATCTGTGTCTCTATTAACAGCACAAAAAAACTTTGATGGAATGAAGTCCACATTATTTTAGGAAAGCAAATAACAAAATGTCTTCAGAAATAATGATTTTCACAAATTCCTGTACTAGTCTAATAATAATTAAAAAAAACAACAATAATTTGCTTCTTTAGTTTTTCGGACCCCTCAAACTCTCAGAGCCTCCCCACACACGTTTATGTAGAAAACTAGAAAACAGCTGATTCAATCTGAACCAACACAAAAGCTATCTTATTCAGTGATAATAAATGATATCAGACAACCTCCTCAGTGAACAGAAGAAATCCAACTAAACCAACTAAAGATTTCACAATCAAAGCATGATCACATCATAGATCTGACATGGAGATTAGGGAGACAGGGGAGAGAGAGGAAAAAAAAAAGACGACAGACAGACCTTATGAATTTAATACGATATGAGACGCAAAAATTCACATGATTATTGTTAATTGACAGTTGTCAGAACGAGTCCATCAAATCCAGGTAGGGATGATCCAATCCTTTTTTAAAAAAATTTTATAAGTTGTCACATGTCACATTGCGATGAATCTAAGAATTGATGCATTAGCACACCCCTAATTATTAGTAATCATGAAGGTTGATAACTGATATTTGGAATTGATATTCCATTTCCGTAAAACTAAAATGTGTTACTGACTTATTATACTTAAAAAAACAAGTACAGTTACAATATGAGAGCTTATTGATCTTTGAACACTGTACACCATGCAGTCCATGTAGGCTTTAGATGCTGTTACATTATGTCTAAAGTCTCCTCCTCTTACAAGACACAGACATACTCCATCTAACAATGCCGTTAGCTAATGCTTGGGATCTCTCAAAATGGGAAAAAAAGAGTAAAAAATTCTTGTATCATGAGAATTGTTAAACGTTTCCAAATTGTTTTCTCTCACTCTGTTCTACTACAGCTTCTAATTTCACACACACACCTCATTATCACAGCATTGATGACACCATGCCAGTTGACTGCAGTTGTAATTTAGCCAGCTTGGCTAATACTGGCATGTTTATAAATGTCCATTAATGAGCACTGTGCATGCTCATCAATACTATATTCCAGTGATTGTAAGAGCAAGGCTAAACTTATCAGTCCTCCAATAAACAACCTGCAATTATTGCAGATTTTTATTCTCTCTCTCCCTCTTTCTCTCTCTCACATTCACACACCTTACAACCATAACACACTATTTCCCTATCATTATGATTACTCAGCAGTCATAGTGATACAGGCAGAAGAGAGGGGGTACTCGCAGCTAACTTGCATGGCAGAAGCTAGTTGCTACACATTTTCTTCACAGTGCTTTCACTTATTGCTTTCATGTTTTGGGACTTTTGGTAACATTATTTGGAGCCATGGGTTGTAGAGGATTATGACAACTTTGGCAAAATCTGCTGCCTGAATATAACTGTATGTAAGCCTGTACACCTGGCTCAGAGCAGCCTCTTCTTGCATCTACTCAGTTTTCACACACATGCAGTGCAACGTGGCATGTGCCACGTTTTATATCAGCCCTTTTTATCATTTTAAAAAGTCAATAACGATAATGGTCAAAATGACAAATTTTGAAGACGATAATCAATCGACTCTAGTTTAAAGCATGTAAAAATTACCTTTTTTAAAAAAATATTTTAATCTTTTAGTAGAAATTTCAATTATTTACACAAACCTTTTGTTGAAATTAACAGCAACAAGTGGCACCAACTGATGATGAGACTGGGAAGGAGCTGGTCCTGGCTCTGTATGACTACCAGGAGAAGAGCCCCCGTGAAGTGACCATGAAGAAGGGCGACATCCTCACTCTCCTCAACAGCACCAACAAGGTACAGAAAAACCCCTGTTCAGATATTCAGCAACTGACTGATCACAGGTTAAAGAAATGCATTCAGTATAAAATGTATTGTCTCTGGCATCATCATTTAAAACCCACCTAAAATAAATCCATAGTTATGACATGATCGATTGTGCTTTCCATGAATCTTGAGCATCTCTTATTGTTTTGCTGCAGGACTGGTGGAAGGTGGAGGTGAACGACCGCCAGGGTTTTGTTCCTGCTGCATATGTGAAGAAACTAGACCCCACCCAGTCGTCCTCCAGGGAGAACCTTCTAGATGAACATGGCAGCATTGCTCTACGCCAAGACCAGATTGAGAATCAGTAAGAAAACAACAATTAAACCTCTTTTTAATTTTGCAACTGAACTTGTTTACTAACCTGTCTTTTTTGACATCAATCAACTATTCCTCTGAAGGGTTGTCTGTGTTTTCTGTTCTTAACCTTGCACTTCGGCATCCATAAATTTATTTACTGCTTTGTTTCTAACTCTAATGACCTTGCCCCTGCCCTCTTTTTCTGTCTTCTCTGCTATCCACTTGATGTATTTACTAAATCTGTGTCGCTGTGCGTTCACCTTGCCTTGCCGCTGAGCAGGCTTGTCACCAAGGAGGCCTGCAGCGTGTCTGTGCGCATGAAACAGGTGGAAGAGCTGTGAGTAGGATCCAGCATCACTCTGCGTGTTCTTGTAATCGTGAACCAAAAAATAAATATCATCAGCAGTTTTTCCATCCCGCCCCAAACCAAACCTCCTGTTATGTTGTGTGATATTGTGTCTACCTCATCCTCAACTTCTATTCAGCAGATGGATAGAAGTGCCTGAAGTCCACATTTCACATCCTGTTTTATCCCAGGCTTGCCTATGGATTTGTTTTTGTTTTTTTTGTGGAGAACTTTTGTCATGATCCATGATATGCCATGTCATTTGCAGTACAGATCGGAAAAATCTAGCCTTCGATTTACTGTTGTAGTGAGTAATATCCCTGTTCAGTGTTTGAGATATTTGTCAGATAAATTAGTAATCAGGGCATATTTCTTGCATCTGGAAAAAAGTCAATATGAAATTTGTACATCATGTCACAATAGGTTACACTTACCTACTTACCTCCAGCTCCACTGCAACCTGGACAGAAACAAAATAGCTTCTGCAGACATCTTTTACTTGATGTATTTTTGTCCATCACTCCTGTCATAGATCTAGAAGAAGCTGTGTTACTTGTATAACTGTGTAATCAATGCACCTGTGATCAGTTGTATGGTTCGCACGTCTTTGTGTCAAAATCACAGTAGTGTACAATAAAAAAGTACTATTTAATGCCTGTAGCTTCTGGATCAAAATTGAACTGATCAATTGGCCTCTAAATCATAATATAACAGCATTTAACAGACCAATAGATGTGGAGCTAAACACTGCCACAACAGCTTCTTTCTGTTTTATTATTTGCCCAGCTGAAAGATTGAGTAAAACTAAAAGTTCAGTCAAATCTGTGAAAAGGTCAGTAGTTGTTTATATTGTGTTTCAGTGTGTTGATGTTTGTGCGTGATCAATGTAAAATTGACATATTCTCAAGGAATATATCCAGGTGTTAATATGTGATATCAACACCCATTCAAAATTCTAGGGAGTCAGCATTTTATCATCTTTATTTATTTTTCATTCCTAAATCATTAAGCTCATAATGCTGCTACACTGTCCAGACCAGTCACTAGCATACAAAGTGTTCGTGTTTTTCTCTGACCAGTGCAATGTATTGTCTTATTTAAAGGTACGGCACTCTGCTGGAGCTGGGAGAGAAACGCAAGGACATGTTGGAGAAAAGCTGCAAGAAGTTTATGTTGTTCAGGGAGGCCAATGAGCTCCAGCAGTGGATCAATGAGAAGGAGAGCACCCTCACTAATGAAGAAATGGGCTCTGACCTGGAACAGGTCGAAGTCCTGCAGAAGAAGTTTGATGACTTCCAGAAGGTAATTCTGCTTGATGTGTTTAATTCTACTTGCTTTTCATATCTGCTTTCATAAATTGTATTATATTATGAATGCCATATAGTAACCATTCTCTTTGTTGTCCAGGATTTGAAGGCCAATGAGTCTCGTCTGAGGGACATCAACAAAGTGGCATCTGAGCTGGAGTCTGAAGGCCTCATGGCAGAGGAGGCCCCCATGGTTCAGGCTCAGGTAAAGTCTGCCTGACTCTTCAACAAATATTAGTCCTTTTCCCTAATTTATAGCTGTAATTTAACAGAGGTTATATTTTCTATGTACAGCAACAAGAATTGCTTGGGTCTGCTCCTGGCAAGGTTCGAAGCATTGTTCTTTTTTACATATTTACTGTTTCACATGTCACATGTTGATTTTTAATCCTTTTTTTTTTTTTTTTTTTTTTTTTGCTTGAACAGGATGAAGCTGATTCAAAGACTGCATCACCATGGAAGGTAAGATTTATTCAAAGCTTTTTAATTTTTATCTTTTAGTCTCCAGAAAATGTCACCAAATGTTCTGTTGTTTCAAGTATTTCAACATGAAATGCATCAACAGCAAAGATTTGACAGTCTGTCAATCTTCGATCTGATACTTGAACTTGTGCATGACTGTTCAGCATTGGGTTGATGTGATCATATAATACTGGTGTGTTCATTTGGATTTAACAGCAATCATGCCAAATAATCATCTGGATTTGACATTTATGAGACTCAGGAACACTAAGATCTTTAATGTATCTTGAATTTAAGATTATGTCTCAAAATGTCTTAATTGAGTGTCATTTGTTTTAGCCACCATAATGCAGTGTTTTGGGGATGTTCTACTCGATCCATGGTTGCAGTGTCACCGATGTAACCTGTTTGGTGTAAAGTCTTGGTTGGTCTTAGCAAAAGATGAACCACAGGAGTTTCTGTAACACTCTTGACTGGTGTGGTGTTTTCTGTTTTTGTCCTTTTTCCCCGTCCTTTCTTTCTGCCATTTTTTTTTTCATCTTTGAATAGAATGTACGCTTGGCTGTTCAAACAACGGCTAACTTTAATACTATTAAGGTAAGATTAATTAGTCTGCCCCAACCTCGTTTGCAGCTCCAATCTATGTTCCCGTCCTGCATTGTTTTCAGAAAACTAACTCCGTTGTCATGGCTTCCCATGGTCCGATGTCATGTGATCTGTGTGTAGTTATTGCTGTCCCATCCTGTTCCTGAATGACGTTTGTTCTGTCCTGTAATCATCCATTTAGTTGTTTACCACAATGTAAATGGTTATTGCTCTCTGTTTCTTTGTGTACATCCTGAATTTTGGCTGCTGTTTTCTTTGTCCTCATGCTGTGTTAAGATCTTACTGTGCATCCAGTCCTGTGCAGCTCGCCGTTTGCCATTTAGCTTATTTTGTCTGTCAAGCACTGTCTGTGTCTATCAGGCATCAAGCACATAATAATCATAGAACATGTTTTTGTCAGATATAAGTTCATTTTTTAAATTTTTACATTCACACATAATATCCATATTCACTTTGATGCTGCTTGATAGTAATATTAATTCAAGCCTACATATTTCATGTGTGATTTAAGCACACAGTTGATTAGTTGATAGTTGTAAATCAGTGCACAATTTTTCACAACCTGCAGGAAGTATACATGCAGAGGGTAAATGCTTCAATTTTTTATTTTTTTTTAATTTGCTGTGTAGGAGCTGAACAATCGTTGGAGGTCCCTGCAGCAACTGGCTGAAGAAAGGAGCAACATGTTGGGGAGCGCCCATGAAGTGCAGCGATTCCACAGGTACACACCACAGTTTAATAGGAAATGACCCTTGTAATACTCCTCTGAAACCATATGCTGTGCCTTCACAGCGAGGAAGGATTGTAGGGTTTACCACACATATGGACACTACCATTGTCTTGTGGTCTGAAAGGAGTTGTAGCTTTCATCTCATAAAATCTGGGAGAAACTTAGTCAGCTTCCACCCTCCTGTGCCAGCTGGATACCGTATGCATCCAACCAAAAAACTCTAGATTGGAAGAAATGTCATACTAAGCTGTGCCCAGTACTGTGTCAAAATGCAGTCAAATTTCCAACATGTTTGTGTCTGCCCCTCTTCAGGGATGCTGATGAAACAAAAGAGTGGATTGAAGAGAAGAACCAGGCCCTTAATACTGACAATTATGGCCACGACTTGGCCAGTGTTCAGGCTCTGCAGCGCAAACATGAAGGCTTTGAGAGAGACCTGGCCGCCCTTGGCGATAAGGTCAGATTGCCTTCACAGTTTAACATTCATAGCACTTTTTTTGACTTTAACACATTTGTACCCAAACCTCTGACTACAAATGTGACTCTGCTGAGGTTTTTTCTTATGGCTCTTGGTTCTTTTCTCAGGTGAACTCTCTTGGAGAGACGGCAGAGCGTCTGATCCAGTCCCATCCAGAGGCAGTGGATGACATCCAGGAGAAGTGCACTGAGCTGAACACCGCCTGGAGTAGCCTGGTTGGACGTGCTGACCAGCGCAAAGACAAGCTTGGAAACTCGCATGACCTGCAGCGATTCCTCTCAGACTTCAGGTGAGTTACATGTGTTATTTGAGTGAAGAGCTGGAATAAACTGAGTTCTTATTTTGTGTAAATAACAGTTGAACTGTCTTTACACAGAGATCTGATGTCTTGGATTAATGGAATTCGAGGACTAGTGTCCTCAGAGGAGCTTGCCAAAGATGTTACTGGAGCTGAGGCCCTTCTGGAAAGACACCAGGTATTAAATTCTTCCCTCTAGTTTGTAAAATTTCTAAAAATCTTTCATACATACAACTCTGCTCACCCAGATGTTCTTTTGTGATGTCCTCAGGAACACCGGACTGAGATCGATGCTCGTGCTGGCACCTTCCAGGCCTTTGAACAATTTGGTCAGCAGCTGTTGGCCCGAGGTCACTATGCCAGTCCTGAGATTCAGCAGAAATTGGAGGCTTTAGACCGTGAACGTGCTGATCTGGAGAATGCCTGGGTTCAGCGCCGCATGATGCTGGACCAGTGCCTTGAGCTCCAGGTAATTCCATCATGTTCAGCTTTGAGATGAACACTGAGAAAATGATGTTTTTACAGTTGCTGATGGGGATTTTTTTTTTTTTTTTCACAGCTCTTTAACAGGGACTGTGAGCAGGCTGAGAACTGGATGGCAGCTCGTGAAGCCTTCCTCGCAAGTGACGACAAGGGAGACTCCCTGGACAGTGTGGAGGCTCTTATCAAGAAACATGAAGACTTTGACAAGGCCATTAATGTTCAGGTCAGTGAGAGATTTCAGTATTGTGCAAAAGCTTTTAACATTGATTGTTAGTTGTGATTTATGTATTATTACATTTGCACTGTGGTACAGGAGGAGAAGATTGCTGCCTTGCAGTCTTTTGCCGACCAGCTGATTGGAGCCGACCATTATGCTAAACCTGAGATCTTTAACCGACGCAATGAAGTCCTGGACAGGTAAAGGGATTCCAGCATGTTTCCAAAATCTGAAAATACCAACACAAAATATGTACTGCAACCTTAAATGATAAAATTAAGAAAACATCATTACATTAGTGCAAACTGTACCAAAATGCAGGTCTACATAAATTCACCATAGCACAATAGAAACAGATTAATGTATTAATGCTCTATTGATAAACAATGTCATATCATTTTCATGTGTGTCATCAAAGAACAGTGAGCCTGCGGTGGAGGAGCACACCACATTAATATTTATTGGTTTTAAGAAACACTTAAAAAAACCTTCTTTTTAAAGTTGAATTTTTGATGCTTGAAAGGTGGCGCCGCCTTAAGGCCCAGATGATTGATAAACGCTCTAAACTGGGAGAGTCCCAGACCCTGCAACAGTTCAGCAGGGACGTGGATGAGATCGAAGCCTGGATCAGTGAGAAGCTGCAGACCGCAACAGACGAGTCCTACAAGGATCCAACCAACATCCAGGTACACGTCTGCCCTTCACTAACACAGACTGAAAAGAGAACAACAGCTAGTCTAAAAGCAGTGCTATTGTAACATGCAGTCAGTTGGTGTCATTCATTGAACAGACACAGGAAATGTAAATTTTAACAGATTGCAATTGTTTCTTATTTCAAGTGCTTGAGCCAAATGATAACTGAGCCTTTTCTCCTTACAAAAATTAAAAACTGCTAATTTGTTTCGTCTCGTTGTATTGACTTTGAATTAACTATGTCAAAACCCTCCCTGTGTTATGTCTCAAGTGAGACTGAATTTTTCTCTCACTTTTTTTTTTTTTGTAGCTGTCCAAGCTGCTGGTAAGTTTGAGTAGTGTGTCAACTGACTAACAACCGAGCAGGTTATCCTCCATGTGTCCACGTCTTTGCTCTGTGTGTAGACACGTTGTAGAACAAACATTCCGTCAGTCTTTTAAGTTTGTCCCTCATCAGCACCGTCAAGTACCAGTTGTTTTCACATGGGTTTTAATTTTGTATGAGATTGCCTTAATTTTATTCATTTTATTTTTTAGGTTTTGTCATCTAAGACAATAGTTGTTGGGTGTGGCTTCCATTTTTCTTGTTTTAATTCTCCAGATGGGTCATGTTTAAAGTTGCTACAGCTTTTCACTTTTTTGTGATATTGTAGTAAGATACAAATTTTATCTGAAACAAATCAAATTGGACTATAAAATAATTTTGCTTTACTAATAGAAGTCTTTCCACTTTTAGATAACAGTTTGTCATTCTGGTTGGGTGACACTATTTTTGCTTGCTGAACAACACTCAAGAGAATACAAAACTAGAAATATTAACAATAGAAAAAATGTAGAAAGCTAAAAATTTGAGGCAACTTTGAAGTGACCCTTCTGCCTGTAGGTTCCTTAAAGTCAGCTGTGTTGCAGATGTTTTTGCACTACACTGCCATTTTGTGTTATGAATGTTTGTCCTGTGTATTGTCAATGTCAAACTCATTGTTTGTTATAGTACTATGTTGAAGTTTTTTGTTTGTATGGCATCTTTTTTCAATGTACAAATGCAGTTTACCTTCAACTTTGACAAAGGATTTTTGTTCAAAATTGGTAATCGGAAATTTACTTCATCTTATACTTAAATTTAGTTTTAAAAAGCTGGATTTGAGTAAGTATGAAAACATTGTTTTAAGTCTAAAAAATAACCAAAAAAAAAAAACCCTGAGAATTCAACACATACACATTATTAGACAGCAGCTCATCCACCTGATTCTCATTATGTGTCCATTTGTCTGTGCTATCAGAGTAAGCATCAGAAACACCAGGCGTTTGAGGCGGAGCTGCACGCCAACGCAGACCGAATTCGCGGGGTCATTGATACTGGTAATGCCCTGATCCAAAGAGGAGCCTGTGCTGGCAGCGAGGACGCAGTTAAGGTACATTCATTATGTGACAAAATCAGCAATAAAAAGCCAAATTAAAGTCCAAAAATGAAACTGATTAATGTCCAAATTCCAAGGTGTAGCTTAATGACATTGTTCCTTGTCCTTTTCTTAAGGCTCGTCTGAATGCACTGGATGAACAGTGGCAGTTCCTTGTCAACAAATCAGCAGAGAAGAGCCAGAAACTGAAGGAGGCCAACAAGCAGCAGAACTTCAACACTGGCATCAAAGACTTTGACTTCTGGCTCTCTGAGGTGATGTCTGCACCAAATATAAATTAATAAATGCAGCAACTATGAAAACAAATCTGATGCATGTTGATGGTGTTTGATAGGTGGAAGCTCTTCTTGCCTCTGAAGATTATGGCAAGGATCTGGCCTCAGTAAACAACCTACTGAAGAAACATCAGTTGCTGGAGGCTGATATTTCCGCTCATGAGGTACGCAGCTTGTAATACCTGAAATAGTACAAGTTATTTATGTAATAATTTTATTGTTTACCTATAATCAGACCATCTGAACGTATATTTTTCTCCCTACAGGATCGTCTGAAGGATCTGAATGGCCAGGCTGACAGCCTGATGGCCAGCAATGCCTTTGACACCTCACAGGTGAAGGACAAGCGTGATGCTGTCAATGGCCGCTTTACCAAGATCAAGAGCATGGCAGCTGGCCGCCGCGCTAAACTCAACGAGTCCCACCGTCTGCATCAGTTCTTCAGGGACCTGGATGATGAAGAGTCTTGGATCAAGTAAACAAAATTTCTATTGTTTTTTGCTCTGATCTGTTTTTCTTTTGCTTTATTTTTGCTCATTTACATACCGCTTGCTTAAACCTTGTCTTTTTTTAATCCCAACTCAACAGAGAAAAGAAGTTGCTTGTGAGTTCGGAGGACTATGGACGTGATTTGACAGGAGTACAGAATCTTAGGAAGAAACACAAGAGGTTGGAGGCCGAGCTCGGAGCTCATGAGCCGGCCATTCAGGTAAGTTATCTATTTCCTTGCCCCAGAGTTAGGCTGTAAGAATCCTCTTTCTCTACAGACCCTGCAGACCAGAAAGTTTACAGTGTGCGTTAAAGGTTAGTGTGTAATATTAAGTGACATCTAGTGGTGAAGCTACAGATTGCAGTTTTACCACTAGATGTCACTTAGTGGTGAAGCTGCAGATTGCAGCAAACTGAATCATCCAATCACCCTCTGCTGTGATGGCTGCAGAAGAGCCTGTGTTGCTATTAAATAAGAAAAAGTAAAGAGGAGGTCTGTACAAAGCTACTGTAGGAAAACATAGATGTACAGCTAGATGGACCCACTCCCTCTGTATATGTAAGTGGCATAATATAAGGTCATTAAAACACAATACTTATTTTTGCAGCTCAAGTACATTTATTCCCTATTAAGAAATTCCATATGAGAGATCCAAAGTACCAATGAATAGATTCCACTTAGTGCGACATAAGTTCCTCACACCTTTCACCTTTCTGAACACACACAGAATAACTTTTTGATGCAGTCCAACACATGCCATCTTGCTGCCACAACCCACTAGAGCATTAAATGGGTCGGCAGCAAATGCATCATCCTGTGTCTGAGGAACATTTGTGAAAATTTGTTGTGTTTGACAGATTACTGAGTCTGTTCAAAACTGGAATCAGTGTCTTAATACAAGCATCATGTTGTACATCAAATAATGCCAGTGCTCTGCAGTAGCAGAATATCGGAACAGGTAGCAGATGGTGTTTGAAGCATCAGGTCCAAACCCTCAGGACTCTGAGGAAAAAGAGACGATAAGATGGAATAGCTGATATAATGTATAATGTGTGTTTGTGTGACATTTCTTTGTGGTGTTTTTGTTCTTCCAGTCGGTGCTGGACACTGGGAAGAAGCTGTCTGATGACAACACCATCGGCCAAGAGGAGATCCAGCAGAGACTGGCCCAGTTTGTCGACCACTGGAAGGAACTCAAAGACTTATCTGGAGCCAGGTGAGCTGAGCAACACGTATCACATGATTCAGTGTGAAGGACATGTGCAGCATCATACAACACACAGAAGGAAAGAGCTGGTAAATACATGTTTTTTTGTCTCCCAGGGGCCAGAGACTGGAGGAGTCACTGGAGTACCAGCAGTTTGTTGCGAACGTGGAAGAAGAAGAAGCTTGGATTAATGAGAAGTTGAACCTGGTGGGAAGTGAGGATTATGGTGATACACTGGCCGCTGTGCAGGTGCTTTTCTTTTAAACATAATAGAAAATCAAATACATATCAGTGCTACTAAACTATTGGGTTTCTGTAAACTCAACCTTTTTGTTTTTCTCAGGGTTTGCTGAAAAAGCATGAAGCTTTTGAGACAGACTTCACAGTGCATAGGGACAGAGTCAACGATGTGTGTGTGAACGGAGAGGAGCTGATCAAGAAGGTACAAACATTATGAAACAAACTCAACACTACTGTAATTGTAGTTATTTACTGCAGTCTGATTTACACAAGCACTTTTTTTTTTTTTTGGTAACAGAACAATCATCACGTGGACAACATCAGTGCTAAGATGTCAGCTCTGCGGGGCAAAGTGTCTGAATTGGAGAGGGCTGCAGCTCAGAGGAAGTCCAAGCTGGATGAAAACTCCGCCTTCCTGCAGTTCAACTGGAAAGCCGATGTGGTGGAGTCTTGGATTGGTATGAATACAGTAATAATACAACAATATAACTTTCTTTTCTTGCTATAAAAGCGGTGTGTGTGTGAGTGTATGAGGTAGCTTAATTCTGTGTCAAACTGAAGTAAGCCGATTAAAGATATATTGAATTAACCATCACATGGTTTGTATTTAGGTGAGAAGGAGAACAGCCTGAAGACTGATGACTACGGCAGAGATCTCTCCTCTGTGCAGACTCTTCTCACTAAACAGGTACGCCCTCCTCAAATCAGACATTTCCCTGCACCAGCTCTCATTAGTCTCTCTCTTTCTCTGACATCTTCACTCTTTTTGTGTATTTTTGCAGGAGACGTTTGATGCCGGTCTTCAGGCCTTCCAGCAGGAGGGCATCACCAACATTACAGCTCTAAAAGACCAGCTGCTGGCTGCCAAGCACGTCCAATCAAAAGCCATCGAAGCCCGTCATGCTGCTCTGATGAAGCGCTGGAACCAGCTGCTGTCCAACTCTGCTGCTCGCAAGAAGAAACTTCTG
The DNA here is from genome assembly GCA_029814645.1 of Fowleria isostigma. NCBI lineage: Eukaryota > Metazoa > Chordata > Actinopteri > Kurtiformes > Apogonidae > Fowleria > Fowleria isostigma. The sequence continues at coordinate 43,088,988 of JAPTGZ010000005.1, forward strand.
GAGGCTCAAGAGCACTTCAGAAAGGTAGAGACCTGCCGAGGGTTTTTTTTTTTTAAAGGTTGAGGGTCTTTACACATTGTAGACCATACCTCCCAAAACTGATGTTTGAAATGTCATAACTAATCCCCCCACCCCCAGGTTGAAGACCTGTTCCTGACATTTGCCAAGAAAGCCTCAGCCTTTAACAGTTGGTTTGAGAATGCAGAGGAGGACCTGACGGACCCAGTGAGGTGCAACTCTCTGGAGGAGATCCGAGCACTGCGTGAAGCCCATGAAGCCTTCCGCTCATCGCTGAGCTCCGCCCAGGCCGACTTCAACCAGCTGGCTGAGCTGGACCAGCAGATCAAAAGCTATCAGGTGGTGTCCAACCCCTACACCTGGTTCACCATGGAGGCCCTGGAGGAGACCTGGAGGAACCTGCAGAAGATCATTAAGGTCTCATCAACACTCACACCCACTCCACTGTCTTGTTTTTTACAAATTGTGTCTCTTGACATATACCTTTTTCTAACCCTAGCCAAAGGAATATGCATCTGGACAAACACTGGTATACATTTATCACTGGCTCTGATGGAATATAAATCCAGTATTTAAAGCAGTTTTAATTACTTAAAATTAACAATGTATACAAATTTTAGTTGTTGACAGTGAGTGCTTACCTTTTCTAGACGGTGAACAAAGCGTAATCAGTTTCACAAATACTGTCCATTTTTACTACAAAAAAATAAATAAATGAAATAGACGAGGCTGAAGTGTACAGGACTCATAGTACATGGTTTAACCATCAAGAAAAGCTGCAGTGGACCTGAAGTGGTGCAGGCCTTTTTGTCTCTAGTGGTATTTCTAGTGCATCTCACCGTGCTGATGTTTTGTGTAAATGTAGGAACGAGAGCTGGAGCTGCAGAAGGAACAGAGGAGACAAGAGGAAAATGACAAGTTGCGTCAAGAATTTGCACAGCACGCCAACGCCTTCCATCAGTGGCTACAGGAGACGAGGTACAGAGCGGTTTTCTGACCACAGTGTGTATGAGGCTGAGTGACCGCAGGAATAAAGGTGTCAGCTAGTCAGCATGAACAGTGTGGTTTAGGATGAAAATATCTAAGCTTCATAATGTTTGTCACTGCCATCAACAGGATTAGTTGTGAGGATGTTTTCTGCGGTGTCTGTCTGTGTTAAAACTGTATAAGCTCAGCAAAAAGCATGCTTACTGCTGAAGTGTTTGCTTTCTTGCACACATTACGTTTAAAACATTTACTGCAAATCAAGACATCAAACACATTCACCATCGTAGTTTACCTTGTGTTTGTTGGGTTTGCAGTGAGCACTTTGTCATTGTCTCATGTTGTTAATGTATATTTGTTTCTCTTTTTTTCCTCCTCTCTCCCCCTCCTTCCTTTCGGCTGCTTCCTCGCTGGTGTTTGGGATTACTTTGCTAATCAGGACATATCTTCTGGATGGGTTAATATCACCTTTTTCTCTTATTTATGTTTGTTTTATAAAATGTGTGGTTATATTCTTAGACATTTGAGTAGGGTGTGATGATAAAAGTTTGATCAAGGTAGGTGGATTTTTAAATCCAAACCAGTCTAAAACATGTCTTGATTCCTTCTTGATGTAGATGATTTCTTTTCTGACTTATTCCCTGTTCTTCCTTTGATTTTCTGGTGTGATGTTTAATCTCTGGTCCTCCCTCCTTCCCCACCCTCTCTCTGAATAGCATAGCCTATCGACGGGTTATCTGTGTCTATCAGTACCAAGTTGCTGATGATCTTTCTGGAAGGTCAACCTCCTTTCAAGCTTCTGGTTTACTTTTGCTTCTTTTCTGACCCACCGGGTGCCCTCTAGCCTGTGTGACCTCATTCACTTCAGTCTAAAAACATCACCGTGGGCTCTGGTGTGCTCAGAACCTTCTGCTGTACTAACATCCACCCAGTCCTCAAACTCCCAGGCGGTGCTTCTTCTGACCAGTGTTCATTTACTGTGTGCACTCCAAGGACGGAAACTGCAAATGTTTGGTTTCCAACCCAACAACATGAAAACTTGTAGATGTAATGATTTAAGCACACTGAGTGCAAGTAGATTAAGTCACTGAATTAAGTGCACGTGTGCGGTGACTAGAGGTCTCATCACTCTTTGAGTAACTTCACCTTCATTAAACACTAATAGATGCGCTGCAGTTTCCAGTCCTGTGTGCAGTAGCCCTAACCTTGCATGGTCTGGGTTACCAATAGCTTCTTTGGCATGAATGTACTTCTAGAAGATGGGATAATGCATTCAACAATTGTAATTTAGTTTATTTCAAAGAAGAAAAAAAAGCTGCACTCTACTGGTATGAAATTATTAAACAATCTATGCACACTTAATAAACTATTAAGGGCCTACCAGGGATATTAATAGAAAATATAACCCTCCCTAATGTTAGTGTGTGTTAACTAGTGTACATTAGTTGTATCCAACTGTTCTGCTTCGTTTCTCATATTATTTTGTGGTTGTCAGGTCTTGTATGGTGGAAGAGTCCGGTACCCTGGAGTCCCAGCTGGAAGCCACCAAGGTACGCATCTCCTCAGTCAGGAAACACAATGCCATTTCTGCAACTAGAGATAAGTGTCAAGGACTCGGGTTTTATCTTCGTTTATCTTAATTTTTGTGGTCAGTATCTTTATTAGGTTTTTTATACGATAACAAACAAAAGTATAAATACAAAGCAAGAGGCTGGAGAGATATGAATGGAAGATTATGCCATGTGTAACAACATTAAAGTAGTTTGTGTTCCTTCACATATACGTCATTATGAAAAGCCAGATATGCATCAACACAAACCAACACAGACAAGCACATAAATAAACAGTGCTGTCATAGACAAAAACAACAAAAACAACAGGACGGGGCCACATCATACATAAACAAAAGTAACATAGCCTATATGATACACAGAAATAAGAGTGGGGGGAGTACCCCAAAGACAGCATCATTAGCATTAAGTACCAGTAACTCAAGTAACTCGGGTAACCCTGCTGTGTGTTGATCTGTACTGTATTTTCTCACTTATGGTCCACCAGACCCTTCAACACAATAGCAGCTAATCTTGTACAAATATATACACTACCATTCAAAAGTTTGGAAACACCTGTTTTATCTTTATTTTCAAGACTATTTACATTGTAGATTGTCATTGAAGGCATCAAAACTATGAATGAACACATGGAATTATGTACAGTGGTTCCTCGCTATATTGCGGTTCACTTTTCGCGATCTCGCTGTTTCGCAAATTTTTTTCTTGCAATTTTGCATGCTTTTTTAAAGCGTATGAACGCGCATTGTGTTCTGGGTCCTGATTGTTAATCATGCTCCTCCGTGCCGTGTCTCCTGGGGTCCGTTTGACAAAGCTGGTTCAACAATTTCTAGCTCCTTTGAAACATGCACTCCGGAATATCTCCAGACAATTTCACCCGCTCTTTAACCGGACTCGTCTGTTCAAACATGCTACTCTCCTCCGGATCATGTCTGTTTGTCCTACATTCAGATAGAAGGGACTTTCTCCGGACGGATTGAAGAAAAAACTGAGACTGAGGAAAAAAGTAATCAAGAAGCTGAAATATGAGGTTCATTTTAAACATTACAATTAATTAATTGGTAATTAATGTCAGTCAACTTTAAATTCAATACATATGAACAGAAACATAACATCATCTTATTAAGAAGTGTAAAACAAAGTGACATAATTCCATAAGCCCAAATTTATTTAAACCTAATTTTGATTTTTAAGATAAATTAAATTGACTGAATTAAATCTCACTGTGGTCCAGACTGTCAGTGTTTGGATCGGTAGAGGATGAGTGGTCCCAGACCGGGATATAAAAACACCGGGCCACCTGGTGCATTTATATTTGAATCAAAGGATCCGTGTGTGGGTCACGCTGATGCCTTTTATTGACTTACATTGGTTTCACTTCCTTGGGAATATCACAGAATTACCACCACAGGTTTAGAGGTAGAGGTCCGCGCACTGTGCTGCTGGTGTCACTGTAACTCCGACATTAGATCCACTGGATCAGTGATGTGGATGCACATCACTGATCCATTGTATCTAACGTCTGCACTAATGTCACGTCTACCTCGAAAGTGAGAATTTCTGAAGGGACTTCTGGTTAAATAAAAGTTAAGTATGCATTATTGTCTATCTTCCTCCTCTTCATAACTGCAGCAAGTTTTGCCCAGAGCTATGCCAGTTAAATCCTGCCTTTAGACGAGATCAGTATAGGCGCAAAATCATCCACTGACATCAGTTTAGGTTTGAAAAATCAGATTACACACAATAAATATATATTTGCATTACCTCCTCCCAATAATTTTGTGCATTCTGGCAGAAACACCCATATTCCATATTCATCAA
>JAPTGZ010000005.1:43093481-43108332 GCA_029814645.1 Fowleria isostigma
GCCTGTCTGAGAAAAGTGTATAAAGTGTGTGGTGAGGGGTTTTACAGCCTTAAAACATATAGAATAGTTGTAAAAAAAAATAAAGCTGACTCTACTTTGTGGATTTTACTTATTGCAGGTTATTTTTAGAACGTACCCCCGCGATAAACGAAGGACCACTGTAGTTAAAAAAGGGTGTGATATAACTCAAAACACGTTTTATATTTTAGATTCTCCAAAATAGCCACCCTTTGCTTTATTGCTTTGCAAATTTTTGGTAGTCACCTGAAATATTTTACAACAGTCTTGAAGGACTTCCCAGTGATGCGGAGCATCATCTCATGTCACTTAAATGAGAAGGTGTTTCCAAACTTTTGACTGGTAGTGTACAGTGCTCAGCATAAAGGAGCACCTCCCCTTTGAAAAGTAAAAAAAAAAAAAAAAAATCTTCCTCTCGTCCACCTGGGCGGTGTCTCCTTCAGACTTGAGTCCTCTACCAGGCCTGGGAGCCTGAGGGTTCTGCACAGGATCTTAGCTGTTCCTAGCATTGCGCTCTTTTGGACAGAGACCTTTGTGTGTGTGTGTGTATATATATATACAATCAAATATTTCCTTAACTGAGAACATATGTTGTATAGTGTCCCATAGAAAATGTTGATTCTCAAAGAAAACTAAAAGTTTTGTGACATATCTTTTGGGATGTACTCATTTATGCTGAGCACTGTAAGTCAGGAATGGGGACCACATTCTACAGCAACCTTCAGTCATACATCTAGACCTGAATGTTAAATATTCCATGCGTAACATCCAGCTATTGTGGTTTTACAATCTATCCACATCAGCAGTAATCTATCTTCATTTTTGAGCTGATGAGGGGTAGAGGTCTCACAAGACTAAATCATCAACTCAACAACACGATGTGCTCAGAATAAACAGAGCCATGAAAACTCCAGTGGGGGTCAACACCACGTGGCAGGAATTGTTGACATGTTTATGTGTGCGTGTGCAGCGTAAACACCAGGAGATCCGAGCCATGCGCAGCCAGCTGAAGAAGATTGAAGACCTAGGTGCAGCCATGGAGGAAGCGCTGATCCTGGACAATAAGTACACAGAGCACAGTACAGTGGGTCTGGCCCAGCAGTGGGACCAACTGGACCAACTGGGAATGAGGATGCAACACAACCTGGAACAGCAGATACAGGCCAGGTACACACCGACACGCCGCAACACACCGAGTTCAGACACTTCCACTAGCTTTTATTTCTGTTGAGTTTTAAAATGCTATTTAATCTGTTGTGAGGAACTGACAGGTGTTGTAGTTTTTCAGGATTTATCAGTAAACTATGAAAATACAATAAGAAATGCAGGTATGTTTGTAAAAAGATTTGAACATTTAAGTCATCATATGTCAAATGAGAAGTGCGCAAACTACAGCATCTCCTTTTTTGTTACAGATATCATGTTTTTTAGTATCTATACCAGCTAAAAAATACAAGATATATGAAAACATCTCTTTTCAGGTTTTATATTGTGAAAAGCCATTTTGTATTTGTACATCAACACAAATTAAGCTGATTTGACCTGTTTGTTGAGAACACTTTATTTGTAATTGTATTAAATTATTTCTCACTGCTAGTTTTAGTCTGTGTTGACTTGGTGGAGTAACCATGGTAACATCAGCATCATATCACTGAGGCAGTCCCTGTGTCTCCACCCTTTCAGGAACACCACTGGAGTGACAGAGGAGGCTCTGAAGGAGTTCAGCATGATGTTCAAGTACGTAACTCTGTCCTGATCCACTTAACACCATATCCTGATGTACTTCCTATGTGCAGCAAATAAGTCCTCATTATCTATGTCTCTTTCAGGCACTTCGACAAAGAGAAATCAGGCCGACTCAACCACCAGGAGTTCAAGTCGTGTCTGCGCTCGCTCGGCTACGACCTGCCCATGGTGGAAGAAGGAGAACCAGATCCTGAGTTTGAGTCCATACTCGACACAGTGGATCCCAACAGGTCTGCGCATCGCCGATCAAATGTCTTATCTAGTTCATTTATTGTGCATTGTTTCCTTGCATGTGGTGTTTAACTGAGAATCTGTGTGTGCAGGGATGGAAATGTGTCCTTACAGGAATACATGGCATTTATGATCAGCCGTGAAACAGAGAACGTCAAGTCCAGTGAGGAGATAGAGAGCGCCTTCCGAGCTCTGAGCACTGAAAACAAACCCTACGTCACTAAAGAAGAACTCTACCAGGTCAGACATGTTTATATTCACTGTCTGTCATGTTTCCCTCACACATCTACGTGGAGGCCTGACTGTTGTCTTCATTCTTCTTTCAGAATCTCACCAAGGAGCAGGCGGACTACTGCCTCTCGCACATGAAGCCCTACCTCGACAGCAAGGGCCGCGAGCTGCCGTCAGCTTTCGACTTTGTGGAATTTACTCGCTCGCTCTTCGTCAACTGATCCCTCGCCCCCCAGTGACCAATCGGGATGCGTTTTCCCACACACACTTAAACACGAACACACGGCTGAAACTGCATGATCGTGGCACTAGGAATACTCACTGATAATATCTGTACTATCTATTTAACTCGCTCTACCTTTAACTCTTTGTGCTTCTCATCATAGCATAGTGAACTGTCTGCATCTGAATGTGATTGTTTTTAGCTGTTTTAGCTTGTGCTTTCGATAAATTTAAGAACCTAATAGTAACAGTGATGTTGTAACAACACCTTAACAACTGCAGTGTGCTTTAATAAACGCTACTGGTTAGAACTGGAATCATTGTCTTTGCATCTTTTCCCACGCCCACTGTACAATCATTCCTTTCACAATATTAAGTCAATAATCCAGTCTAAGAGACAGAGCTGGCCCTATCCAACATGGCGCCCCCCTCCATCAGTGATTTACACACACTTACAAAATAAATTGAATACCATTGTTTTTATCATTGTCTTTAATTTATAGGATAACATGTCAACTAATTTACATGCTTAACAAATTACAAATAACCAAAAAAATTAAAAATTTGATATAAAAACCCTCAGCAAAATAATAGTACCACAAAAAATATTCATGTTGACACCTTTGTCCTTTTGCTTTGGAAATGTGAAGCTGTTTTGAACTTTACATGGACCTCTAAACTAACTCTCTTCATACTTGATCAGTTAGAGCAGATGTTCAAGTCATCAGGGTCCAGTGGTTCTGGTTGGACTTGCTGGTATTATCATTTGTAATAATATAAATTGGGCATTATTTTCCATTTTAAGAGTTAATAGTAATAACGTTTTTGATACAATTATATTGGAGGTGAATTCTTTTCTCCATTTTTGTGGTGCCCCCTGGAGGCCACGCCGTCCTTAGTATTTGCCGACATTGCCTTATGGGCGAGCCGGCTCTGCCAGGAGGTGATGGACATTTGTCCCTGCTGAGGCGTCTCATTCTGCCACCTGATTGGCTATCTGCTCCAGCTGGCTGCTCTCTCTGGGGCTCTGCTCGGTCAAATCGGCCGTGAGCTGCCAGATACCCACAGTCCCGTTGGTTTTGCCCACAGCCAGGAGATGAGGGTTCTGACGGTTAAAGGCCAAACATGTAGCAGCTTGACCAGCTCCTCCCTGCTCGATGGTGGCCGCCGGCCTCAATGATCTGCGTCCCAGGTCAAATATCTGGACCTCACCTGAGTCACAGACAGAGGGAGTCACCACAGAACGAGTCAAAACACAAAATCTACAGACCAAAAATATTTTTATTTTTAACGTCATTTATAAGAATATGTCACTTTCTTGATTACTGACATTATTTTGTAATGATTTTAATATGGAAAGCACCTGTTCTCAAGCTTGAAAAGTCCAATTTAATATTTTTTTTATGTAATAAAAGAATGTGTCAAGGAGAGATGTCATTAAATCTCCACATTTAAGACAAATTATGAATAAAAAAAAATGAAGACTTGTGATGACTGTCCACACCTTGCCCAGTGGCTGCAGCAAACACTAGTGGTCTGGTTGGAGACCACTGCACCTGAAACACATAAGAGTCTGAGACCCTGAGGGACAGGAGTGGGTTGACCTGCAGCAGAGAGTGGAGATGGGCCAGGCCGTCGGTCCCTGCACTCACAAACAGGTTCCTGCAGATACATCACATCAGTCTCAAGTAGAGTTAACAGACAAGTCATGATGATGAAGAAAATAAACGAGTTCCACACCTGTGGAAAGGTGAGCAGTGGATGGAGTGGACGGGGCCGCTGCGAGGCCTGAAGGAGAAGACCGCCGGGGCCCTCAGTGTCACGCTCTGACCTTCAGAGGCCACCGCAGCCACCGTCTGTGAGGAGAACAGGCATCTGAGCAGCAGACCCCCCTCCGAACCCACCAGGAATGTGTCCGGGTCCCAGGGAGACAGAGCCAGAGAGGTGACGCCAACTGTACTACTGCCTCGGGCCTGTCAGACGAAAACACAAAACTGATGGAAAACAGAACATTTATGGCAAAAGAGATTCACAGTTCAACCTAAAGATAACGGATCCATCACAACAAAACCTTTCACATGTGTAGAGTGAGAATGAAAAGATTCCACTTAAGAATGAGACAAAAACAGGGTATTTTAATGTGGTTGATTGTTAATGTTAAAACTATTAAATAGTAATTTACCTAAAAGTTCTCCTGGGTTTCTTAAAGTAATGTGAACGAAATATAACAGATGACTTTGCTCATTATACCTGTCAAATATTAAACATAACTGGAGGACAGTGTATCCATGCACACTGTCCATAATACTGTGGGAAAAATGAAGTTTCGTTTGGGCTCTTTTTAAATTCTTCTTCCTCCTAGGTTCAGGTACAGCGACTACTTGCTTTCTCTGGTGTTTGATCTTGTTCTGAGACTCACCTTGAGGCTGCTGCTATGAGGAATCTGCTGTCGCGCTAAAGCGTAGCCGGCGCTCAGGACACACGTGCCCTGTTCCAGCGTCCACAGCAGAACCCTTCCTCCTGAACAGGCGCTCAGCACCCCAAACTCTCCTTTCTTCTGCAGAGGGACCCAGGAAACCTAAAAACACACACAGGAAGAGCTGAATTCAATACAATCACCAAAGAACTAAATCCTCTGTTATCAAACACTGTACAAAGCATCAGACTGGTGAGGGGTTTGGACACTGGTTCTGGACTAACGCCACTGTATGTTTCATCCACATGTGATGCACATATGAATCTAAAGCCACAGTCTGACATGTTGAAGTTACTGACCTTATAAACAGGCTCCCTGTGGCTGTCTGCAGACAGACCAGTCTGGGCCAGAACCGTGTCCTGAGTCCGACTGGTGTCCCAGACCACCACGTCTCCACTGTACAGACCCCCTGAGACCAGAACACACACAAAAAACAAAATGGTTAAAAAAAAATGAACTTTTACTGATGAATAGTTACATGTCTGTTTTTATTTAAAGGACAAATTTTAAATAAACGAATTGACTTGTCAAAGCGAACCCTTCAACCTGTAAAAGCTGTTTTATGTCTTTGAAGGGTCTGGCTTTGCAAAGTCTTTATATCTGATGATGATGATGATGATGATGATGATAATGACGACGGAAGTTTTACTGAAAAAACAGACTGCTCACTCAGAGGGTTTCACTGTTTGCTGCAAACACATTTGCTGTGGTTTGCTGCATTTTTTTTGGTATATATTTTGTTTCTGATTCTGTATTGATTTCATGTCCGTGTTTTCTTTTAATTCTCTGGAGTCATTCATTAGTGAGATGTATTTTCTAAACTGATTTTCGTTCACAACTTTGAGTATACTTAAAGTTGTACTCAATATTTTTAGCCTCACAGCATATTGTAATGCAAGCATTGTGGACAGACAGGAGACTTGTTTTCAAGTTGTATGAACTGCTCTGTGATGCCCTGATCTGGTCTTATCAGAGGTGTTTACAGACAGGTAGGAGGGTTAAATGCATGACGGACAGCTGCAAGAACCCATGGGTGATCAGAGACTGTCAGTCCTGACCAGGACGTGCTTCTCTTGCTAACTGAGTCTCAACACTTAAAGCCTGGAAAAGAAGCTTCACTTTTCCATAACAGCATGGAATGATGCCAGGTCATATCTATTCAATTAGTCGTCTTGATGCTGAGAGGAGAGAGCACAGAAGGAAAGTGTACTTTATTACAATATTTATTTACTTTTTTTCCTTGTCTTTATACAACATTGGGCTGTTCTATTAATATATTAATAATATGTAATATTCAGACATGGAGCGTACTAGAGAAAACAAGGATTTGACTTTTTAAGTAACCACTCACAATTCAATGTTAAAATGATCTAAATGGTGGAGCTCAGGTGAAATGTCTGTGACTGATACATTTTTTAAGCTGCTCTAGTAAGTCACATCAACATATTTATTTTCCAGCTTAATAATGATAATTAAATTAATTAAGGTTTAGTACTCGGCACTAACAATCCTAACTGTAGATACATTGGTGCAGTTTTAATTCATCTCTATTATTATGCTTTTATTGATTGATTTAAGTATTTTTGAATGTATTTTTTTATATATTGTACTTTTTGTATGCTGCTTATTCTAGATCTAGATCCTGAGTATGTTAAACCTCACTGTCTGAGCCCAGCAGACATATTAATAAGATTGGCTGGAAAATAAGTTCACTACAGTCTGGTTTTTCAGTGATGGGAATGTGGGGTGCTGCTGAACCTGCGATGAGGGCGGGCTGGTTGGGGTGACAGCACAGAGCTGTAACTGCAGTGGGAACATCGATGACCAGATCAGCCTGTTTGGGGTTCAGACCTCGACGGTTCAGGTTCCACGTACACACAAATGACCTCTCGGTGCTCCAGTCACCATCGTCAATCCTGTCAACAACACACACACACCGTTTTTCTCTCATTTAAACCAAGAGTCACACATGGCACACTCAGATTCACTTTATATTTTGACACATGGAAGACACTTTGAAACTTTTAGAAAGTTAAAGGGATCATATTTTACTAAACCCACTTTTATTTTATCCACTCTTTGATCCATTTATTTGTGTATTTGGACCCTAATAGTTCATAAAGTTTGAATGTGAACCCTCCAGGTGTTACAGAGCTATCTTTATATTCATTTTGGCAGAAATCGAGTAGATGTGTCTACAACCTGTTTTAACTCCCTCTTAATTTGTTATTGCTATAACTAGTTATGTCACAACATTTGCACTAAAAGGTCAAGACTTCCGATGAACATGTCTCCGAGTATGACATAACCGTTTGGCAGCAGCAGCGGTTGTAGTCCACATTGAAAATATGTCCAAACTTCAAAGTAAAATGTTCAGTTGTTGGTTGTATTAACAAAAACAAGTCACTAGACTAATCTCCAACAACCTGGAGGGGGTGGGGTGTGAAGTAGCTCATTTTCATTTAAAGGGCCAGAGCTCAAAATGACCTTTCTCATGTCATTAATCAGAAATAGGGTTGAAGATGGACCTATGGAGTTAAATTAATGAAGAATTCAAACCCAAGCATAGCATTTACAGTTTATGTAGACCACAGGGAAATTATTTAAAATGCATAATTCCATTTAAAACAAGCAAAAAATCACCCCTTTAAATGTACAACATACCGTCCATATGCACAGGCAATAACTGAACCTGTACAACTCCAGGACACACTGGTAACATGAAGACCTCTCTCTAGAGCAGTGGGATGTTGAAGACAATGAAGGCATGAAACCTGTAAACACAGGTGTGTGCACTGAGGTTTACAGACCAGAATACAGTACACACTGCAACAACACACCCGCAGTCACAGTCCTTCTTACCAGCTCATTATGATCCTCCCAGTTGACCTCAAACCCATCGAAGGCATGAGTCCTGGCATTCTTCACCAGCTCTCTGATCACACTTTCCTCCACCCGCTGCACAAAATCCCTCAGACCGGGTGGGTCCGGCTGCTCTGGGTTCTGTTGGTAGAGCTGGTCTGGGTCTGGGCCCTGTGGTTCTGTCTGGGTTCCGCTGTTGGTGGTGGACACAGTCTGGATCTCTGAGTCGGCAGTGTGCAGTGCTCTGGTCTGACATCCTTTCTGTAACACCAGAAAATAAAGTACCCTCCATTAAAGGCTGCTCGTCTGTATACAAATGCACTCCGAATCATAAACTCATCATTTTAGAGGCTGCTGGTTGTAGTTCAATCATAAACACAATGTTGTATTTACACTGAAAACACTGCACTGGCCGCCTGAATCCATCAGAGTTCATGTTAAAGTTATTTATTTATTTATTTAATAGGGACAGTGCATATTACTGAACATCAACAACAATTACAGCTGTAAATTGTAAATTACCAGATTGTAGCAATATTTAGCAGTATTTAACTTGTTTATAAGGCTTTTCTTATTTTTTCACAGGTCCTCTTTTATTTTATGTTCCAGCCAAAATATCTTCCACTGCTTTTCAATGACTTTTTTTTTTTTTTTTTTTACATATCAGGTAAAAAAGTAGCAGTGAGACTACCATTTCATTTCATAGACCAAAAAATGCTGAATGATTCCTAAGTTAAAGACCTATGTGTTTAATTTTTTGACATATTATAGCTTATTTTAATGCTATTCTTCACCCCGTCTTTATTTTTAAGAACTGATGAGGTCCATTTGTTTATTTCACATATTTTGCAAACCTTTTGTTTTGATTTTGGTATGTGTGACATAATACGCTGAATATTTGTATGAAAGATGTAAATGATGTTAGAACACAGACCTGCTTTTTAACCCTAAGGGAACTCTCAGGCCATTTATGTACATTTCCTCAATTATCTATTTTGATTTGATTATCTTCATGGCTGAGTTACTGCTTATGGCATGAATTTCTGCAAGACCCTTCTGGGGACTCTCGAGCCAAAATGAATCATGCATTAACATTTTTTTCTGCTTTTTCATGCATAGATCTCTTAAACCACTTTCAAACTAATACACTCAAAAACACATTCATATACTGAGCCATCTTATATTAGAATATGTTACCCCAGAAATGATGTTAATAATTAATCATGTTGCTTTAAAACAAATCTTAAGAAATCTATAATCAATAATGAAAAAAGGCTAGATTAATGTCACAACGTTTTTATTTGTCTATGTGCTTTTATTTGTATAAACTGTCATACTTTTGTATTGGGATGGACTCCAGGAAGAATAGTGAGTACTGTGGTACAGACTAATAGGGATCTTTAAATAAAGAATAGCTGCAGATCGTTTCTTAATTTAACCTTTTAACTCGATGCAGTTGAACGTTATTTTTAATGAACTTTGTCATCTAAATCCTCTGTAAGGTGCTCATCTTTCTGACAATCACCTGAACCTAACATATAGTAACTTGACAATTACTGTACCTATTTTGGTGCTTTAACGAATGCCTGAATATTAATCTGTCAAATGCAGTAGGGTCATTAAAGTGGTGCTAAAGAGAAGTGTAAGTAGACGTTCAACCTCACCGACTCCTGTGTTGACTGCTGGGAGTTCCTCCACAGTGACTCGATGCTCACTGAGTCCAGGCCCTCGTCCGTAAACATGCTAACCAGTCTGTTTCACTCCTGCCAAAACAACAACTCTTTGAATTCACCCAAAACGAAAGCACACCCACTGAAATCATACACCGGTCCACCATTTCTTTCATTACATCGGTCCGTATATCTACATTCAGTTATCCTCACATGTCAACAGGCATTATTAGCACCGGTTTTAGCACCGACACCGGAGCCATTTTCCAGAGTGCCATGGTTACGGTTAGAACTCCAAAGAGTGTTTCGCGACGCAAGAAAGAAATCGACATTCACTTCCGCCTTTGTTCTACTGCAGATTTACAATGGATGGCCGAAAGTAGACTAATATATGTGTTTAATTGCATGAATAGAAACCATGTATCAGACAAAATATCAAACAGATGTATTTTGTACCTTTCACTGTTTACTAAATTAAGTAGTAGATGCTTTTATATTTTCTGTTTCACTCGTAAACGTTCTGTCTTTTGTCCTTTGTTTTCTGTGATTTGCTGCTGTAAACACTGCAATTTCCCCACAGTGGGATCAATAAAGTCATATCTTATTAATCCATCAAGGTGCGCATGTACAATAACCTTTATTAACCTCTTCAAATATCATAAATATAACAGTGACTGAAGGCCTGAAAGACCAGCTGTAAACACTACGAACACAACCTTTCATATACTACGCACAAAGACTTCGGGATATTTGGCTTTTGGGTGAAATTTATAGGAAATGCAAAAAGTTCACACTGTAGTGGAAAGTACGGCACATAAATAAGTAGAAGCATGCAGTGGTGATTTCCTCATCTCAAACAATTTATTGAAACAGAAGTCGACAACAGCGGTGGGTATACAACAAAAATGTCAATGTCTCAATCCACCGTATCAATAATATCAACGTCTCTATCTCATGATGTTCAAATATGAACAGCATGATGAAGAGGACTGTTTAAATACCCATTCTAATCGAACCAGGATATTTATTTGTAGATTCATGGATCAAACATTGAACTGTTGGACATGTGAATTCAGAAGTTTACAGGTCACATGTAGTTCATCTGTCAAGGATGAAGTGCATTTTAGGTTCATCCTGAAATTTCACCTAAAAGCCGAATATCGCTTTTTGCGAGTAGTGTTTATTATTTTTGCTTTTATTTCCAGCTCACATCTTAACCACCACCTTAGGAAACGTTGACTCTGGGAATGTACAATCTAGTCCTTTTCTCAGAGTAATTACTTCCATTCTCGCAGTATTTAGACTGTATATCAATTAAACCAAGTACATTGATTCCACATCTTATGCCGTTACATATATGACCTTATTTCTGCCATTTACTGGTGTAAAAATTGACTCATTTCCTTAAAAAAATAAAAATCCTAGAAAACGGCGCAATGGTTGATGCTTTAATCTAAATATCATTGCACCAGGTCATATTTAACTCTGAAAAATCTCTAATATGCCGGCCAATTTAAGAACCTTGCAAATATTTTAGACGGTTAATCAAACACAACCAATGATAAGCATGAATCTAAAGACAATTTTAATTCCTCCAAATCTAATCAAGACAACGCTGTTGTTCATGTATACATTTATTTATTGTAACAAAGCAACTGGTACACTTAATTTAATGTGAACAGGTTTCCAGTGGAACAGGAGAAACATTGCAGACTCCACAGAGGACCCTACAGAAATATTTTTCCCTCTCCTATCTCCAAATGTTAAGCCAAGCTCAAAATTAGACTTTTAGGTTGTTTTATAAAAAAATGTACATTTCAAACTTTGTTGTGGGTGCCTGAAAAACAAAGAAATGAAAATTTATTAATGAAAGTCCAGAGTTGGTGTCAAACCCCCGATGTCCCCACCACTCCTCCCCATTAAAGTGTGTACAATTAACAACTGTCTTACCAAGATACATGTATATCCCAAAAACATTTACAACGGCTGAAAGGAACAAGCTGGTGCGTTCAATCAGTTCCATTAGTACAATAAGTCACAAAGGAAATGCAACTTCTAGTAAGCCTTAGTAGTAACCCCCACCACTGGATATATTATAATATACATTTATATATAAAAGTGGCTAAGGATGCTATGATTAAGTTATCACTGCACCATGGCTTATTTTATTGAACTCACAACTTCAACAGAAACTGTAATTTCATATCTTACATAGAAATTGCTATTGTACGTATTTTAAATCTACGTAGGATGACGTGCAGAATGCTACAAATTTTTTTTTCAGTTCTTTTGCATGTCTTTGGGAGATGTACAGAAACAATGACAGGTGAGACTTCCAGAGAGCCACTGACACCCCCACCCAACCCCCCACCGCACCCAGTGTAGACCTGCTGTGTATGAACTGGTCTGGAGACATGGCATTATGGGCAGGTCGCGGCTGCAGAGGAAGAGGACGGACAGGCTGACAACACACAGGAAAAAAATGTAGTTTTTTTTTTTCTCTTTACAAAACCCCCCCCACCCCAAAAACAAAATAGTTTGCTCCTGTGGGTTATAGGAAGATCACAGAAGGATGACTGGATCATGGTGTTGGCTGAAAATGTTTAATCATCCTCACCGTCATCCTGAAAGAAAGAAAAAAAAAAGAAGTGTCACACCAGCTGATCACCGCACGGACTTGGACCATGAGGTGACCCATGGTCACCCATGGACCCCCAAAGTCCATGCGTCCATGGACCCATGGATGTGTAGATGTGTTACGTTTACATGCTCAGCAGCAGGAAGTCCCAACTGGAGACCATGGGAGTCATTTTAGAAATAAAATTGATTTGTAGTTTCTTGTCAACCTCTCATCTCATTGTTGGGCATAGAGAAGGAAAATGTGATTTATCTATCAGTACACTTAAAACAATATTAAATATAGATTTTGAGAAAACGGTAATATTTTTGTTTTTTTGTAGTGGGTCCAATCCAATTTGGTGAATCATCATTTCATAATGAACTAAAAACTTTTTTTAATGTTCTTGCAACAACATGAAAGCTGTGTTTTACCTTTTTTTTTAAATTTTTTTTTTAAGCAAAGTCTCTGTAAAATCACCACGTTAATTCAGCAGTGAAAGAACAAAACACTTCAAGTGCTGACGGACTAAAACTTACTTATAAAGTGGACATGAATTAGGAATGAGGACATACATCATACCATGTGACAAATCTGGAAGGTGACACCATTTTGAACTTACAAGCTATCGGTTGCTACATGCAACAGCATAGTACAGATGTGCAGGAAAGAGTTGCATAAATCAAGATTTAAGGGGAAAAAAAAACAACAAAAAAACGGAAGACAAGCTGCAAGCTCTTGGTGCTCACCGGTGTCCGACTAGTGCAGGGATCTTGACTCCCTGCCACCCTGCACCTACCTACCAGGTAATCATAGTGTTTTTGGCATTAGTTACTTTTCAGTCCTTTGACAGCTGTGAACAGTTTTGCCGAGGCTGGGTTCTAGATTTGGTGATGTCCAAGTCCCATGACTGTGAAAACACTGTTGCGCTGGCAAAGGTAAGTCCGTGGATAGTGCAATGTTCACATTGTATCCAAAGGGGTAGTAACGGTGAAATGCTATCCATGTTGTTTCATAGTCAACAGATAACATCGTTTATGTTTTTAAGGTTTCGTCCTACATTCTTGTTACATTCACCTGAAGTGACTGAGGTTGGATTCAAGTTTAGTGGTAGCCTGGTGAGTGTGTTGGTTGGGTTATTACGTTGGAATTGTAAATGCATTCAACTAGTTGGAAACCCAAAATAACACTGGGTCTCCATATTTTCTGTACCAATTACGGGAGCAACAAACACTTATGAACACAGCAACATCTGCCAGGCATCTTCAATCTGATGGATTTTACAGACAGAAAATCAGTGAATGCACTTATAGGACTTTTGGCACCTCTGAATTCAAAATGGAGAAATGGGGCAGAGACGCTGGTAGTTACGTCATCTCCTCAATCTTAATACTTCACGATTTTAAATGAACATTAAGTAAGATTTATTTATTCATATAATCTGTCTAATGTCCATACATTAAATTAAAATTATGCACAAAATCAGATTTCCCAACCCTACTCTCTGGTGTTCTTACCTCTCCATCTTCCCCGTCACCATCCTCATCTTCATCTTCACCTTCCTCCTCCTCCTCCCCCTCGTCAATATCTTCCAGGCCCTCCTCTTCATCGTCATCGTCATCACCGTCCCCTTCTTCATCCTCCATGTCAGGGACCTATGGAGCATTTCAGCTGTTAACCTTCTGGTCTTTATTCGAATCCATAACTAATTGTTTCTTCAGTCACAGATTGAGCTGTGAGTTATTTACAGAATCCTCCTACAAGTTGAAACCACAAACGACTCATCTTCTCCCTTCTGCGTCTGACTGATGTCATCAGTAAAGCAGGTTCAACAAGTTACATTTAAGACTTTGAGGCCATTGTAAATGCAATACAAGACCTGTTTCCAATCCAAACAGTAAAAAAAGTATTGAAGAAATTAAGATAGTTTCACTTTTATAAAAATTCTCACATTGCTGTTGAAGTGTCAACCATATTGGGCGATGACTCTTTACAGAAACTTCATGTTTTTATGACCACAGGCCTCTTAACAAGTGCTCCATGTCCTATCCTATTCAACTGGTATTTCAGCGCAGTGTTAAGTAACTTTATGGGACATTAACCTCAAAGTCCACTCGGTCTTTAGACCTGCTGAGATCTTATCTAATTTAAAACTTTTTGTGACACTCCTCTCCGAACACGATCTTCATTCTGCACATTGGGCTGTCCCCATGCCAAACTCAAGTGATTTAAAAGGTCCAATGTGGACACTGTGAGGCCTTTATGATTGCTTTAATTAAGTCTGCATTTTCTAAAAGGCTTTCTCTGACAGAATTACCCACAATTTGGAGTCACCAGTGGAGACTCTGAAGTAATAAACAAAATGGGGATTGACTGGTTGCCAAAATTTACAAAGTATTCTACAACAGTGTTTCCTGTGGAATTGATCGCTTGATGTGGCGATGTGTTAATGTCTCATGTAGGAAGGTTTTGTCCCAATGCCTCCAAACCTTTAAAGGCCGCACAAAATCGCACAAATTCAGTCTATGAGGGCTTACGGATTCATGGCGGAGGACTGGGCCACTGCCTCCCTTGCATGGCAGTCCTGTTCTCTACCAGTTTTTAATTTCAATGTTAAAAGATGAGAGTAGTGTTTCACCGTGTTCATCTAACTAAAGCTAAATTGGCAAAAATATACAATACTTCTGATGATAGTTGCCCGAGATGCAAACAGTCCCCAGCCACCACTAGTCACATGTTTTGGTCTTGTAACGCTTTACGTGAGTTCTGGGGTGGCAT
>JAPTGZ010000005.1:43111881-43123041 GCA_029814645.1 Fowleria isostigma
TATGAAATAACTAGATTTTTTTCCCCACTTCGCGATGTACAGCGGCATAATTACTTATCAGATACTTTGCAGACTATTTTCTCGCAGTAATATTAAAACAGTTTCTCAATCTCCGCTTAAAACGGATCAACTTAAAATATCGTCAATTACCCCACGGGTACTGGCCGATAATGTAAAAATCCGTAAAGTAATAATAAAAAATATATATCGTCTCATTTTAGTGTGAAAACAGACATAGCCCAGCTCCGCGGCCACATGTGCGCTAATCCCCGCGGCGCTGGCTGTGTGTGGTGGATCCACGGACCCTCTCCTCCTGCAGTCTGGAGCTTCCTGTTGCTGCTAAAGGCGGCCTGGTTTGAATGAGGGGCTCGCCTACAGCTCGGTTTGATCCGCCGTTCGTCACGCTGATAACACACGGAAAGCTCTGCTACGACCTATTAATGCGTTTCCAAAACACACTACCGTCGAAATACCACTTCACCGCGACAATAGAGATATCAACTCAGAAAATGGTGTTTGTTTACGTTTTAGCTGAGCAGCTCACCACAGACAAAAGACGAGCTCTCACGCTCTGTTGTGTTTAACTGAGCAGCTAGCACTCACGGCCTCAGTAGTGTGGTGGGAAACTGGACAAAGTGTACAAGGAGCTAATAATAAGGACAAAGACTCGTTTATGTAGCTGGGTGCTAACGTGAACGCATGCATATTAGAACGCAGTCGACCACAAACCCTTCTCGTAAATGCATAATTGTGTTTCTGTGAACAATAACTGCACATACATAATGCTAGATGTGGCTTATGCAATGCAAATGCTGGCCTCCTTGTGTACTACGAAGCTAACGCAAGCTAAGAGCTAGCTTACACTCACGCTGGCTACAGTTAGCCAATGCTAGCATGCAACGTTACAGTGGAGTGCTGCACAATAGCATTTTTACCCCTCCGTGCATTTGCAAGGGACGGCAAATTAGACGATGCTGTCACTAAAATACTGTATTTTGACCCATCAGTGCACAAAAAACTACGCTGTAAATAACAAAATGACGAAAAACAAATGAAAATGGCGTTGTACAGGATAACCGCCATTCCTTAACGTTACCAGAGGTCTCGTCCGCTCCGTCGTGATTTGAATTCTCCTTCCTACTGACTTTCGCCGCTGAGGCCGACATTGTTATCGACTGCCGTGACTCTTTCGACCAGAATTATATCCCGAGCGATTTTGTAACTCTTCACTGCTGGATAAAAGTTACTTCCACCTTACATAGAGTGCGTGTCTTAAAGCCCACGATAAGGAGAAATGAGCGCAGCTTCTCACACGCTTGTTTCTCTCTGGGGCGCTGGGTCGGTGAACATAAGGACGGCGCTCTACCGCCCTCATCTGGCTGGAGTTACACATTGCAATCTATGTTCAAACTAGCTGAGCTACATCCTTGACTTTTATAAATCGAATTGTGCTTTAAGTATGTCCTTAAATTCCGTAGCTTTGCTGCTTTTCCATAGTATTGTTGCAAAGTTTCCCTTGACTGTTCTTCATTTCCTTTCGGCTGTCCCTTCAGGGGTCGCCACAGCGAAACATCTGCCTCCATTTCACCCTATCCTCTGCATCTTCTTCTCTCACACCAACGAACTTCATGTAAAGTTTCCCTTAACGCTAATTCTTTATTATCATTCATAATATACATCATATTTACTGTAGATTTTAACCCATAAAGATTCAGTGCTACTTTTGTCAGTTCTCAAATGAAATTTTCTCTATATTTAACCTTTTTTCACCCATAGAGACCCAAACATCTACCAAAACCGTCTACTGGTATAAGGTGTTTTATCCCCGTTAATCCACTAATACATGTCAATTATTGGTGTAAAATACAGTCTCTCATCTTTTCATGGTCATCAGATATGACCCATTTGGAGGCACTATAGTTACCATGGAAACAGTGTCATCTTCTACAACATTGATTCACCCACCCATAAAACCCATGGAGTTGGATCAATGCCAGCAGATGGACACACTGGGAGAGATTTAACTGGAAAATTCACTTCTTTAATTTTCTCTGTTTTTGACATAATAATCCTCAACTTTGCTCTAAACTGTTATGAACATCTACATGATTAGTAAATAAATGTTGGAAAATGCCTGATTTTTGCTGAAAAACTACAATATACAGAAGATAATACTACAACAAATGGCAATAAACCACCTAATGAAAGTTAAATATAGAGAAAACAATAGCTTTTTCCACAAATGTCACACTGGGTCCTTATGGGTTAAGAAGAAACAGGTGATGATTCAATAAGTAAACAATAGTTCACCAGTATATAATTGCATGAATGAGAATATGTGAACATGGAGCACTGAAGCCATGGTTTTGCTTCTGGTAAAATGAAGAAAGATTTTGAGCCAACCTTACTATATTATTGGGACAGTTTATTAAGTTTTAATCAGATTTTGCTTCTAATAGTTTATTAATTGCTTTATACTTTAAAAAATATGATTATACCTATGGTTTTTGAATTTTTTTTAAATTGAATTGCCTTTATTCTATCATTATCATACATTTTATTGCAATTATGATTGTATAATGGGCCATACTGAAAATAAAGTCTACATCAGTCTACATAAAAAATAAACTATAAAACTGAATGGATGAATTACACAAAAAAAAAAAAATATGTAGTGCCTTTAATGGTGGAAGTGATGGTCTGCTCAGGTTCATTTTTAGATTATTTTATTGGAATCCATAGGTAATCTGTGTTTGCAGTCTGCAAATCATAACATCCATCACAGTTTTGACTCAATAAAATACATAAACACAGCAAATAAAAGTTATTACAAGACTGACAAATAATGTTGCAATCCAACTAAACACCATAAAAGAAATACTATACAAAATATAGGTTAAGAGAATGAAATCCGTTGCTGTGGCTGTTTTTGGGTATTTTGCTCAGTGCACTAATGAAAGACCATTTGTTTTTCACTGTAGACCCAGTGGAAGCAGGAGAGCAGGGCACTGAAAATTACCTAAAAGAGCGGAAACTCCAACACTCACCCCACTGAGCAAAACTCCAAAACACACATGTTTACATGACATAGCCATGGTGTAACAAAAATGAGTGAATATTTCCAACCCCACCCATTTGTGTGGCTGGAAAGGACGGTAGGCAGGTCATAATTCATATTTCATGTACTGACCCAGACTGCTGTGCAGGACACTTTTCAACTCATTTGTAAAAGGATTAACAAGTAAGACAGTGTCAACATTCATGAGTTTGAGCCGTCATTAAACATTACAGAAATAGAATGACTAAGCCATGTGAGGAGTTGTTTGGGGATTGCTCCTACTTAAATGTTGTAAAACAAAGTTGTTTTTTTAATGAGAGCTGCAACAGCTATCCAGCAAATTGATTAGTTGTCAGCTGTCAAATCAGTCAGCAACTATTCAGACACTTCATCACTAATTAAAAAATAATACCAGCAATAATCTTAAATCCCTGATTTCAGTTCTATTGATTTAAACGGTTTTAGGAAAAAAATATCTGACCCTTTTTCACGGTGCTCGGCATTCAAAAAACTAAATAACTAATGAATCAATCTAGACAATATTATTATTGTTTGATTTATAAACTTTGTTTTTTGAGCCCTCAATGATTTCTTTCAATGTTTGTTTCAGTATTTCTTTTTAAATTATGGAAAATAAAGGAGTACACATTTTCTTGACATGCCATTGTACTCAAATAGCTGCAATTCAGTTTTTCATTCATTTTTGTATCTTGTATGTGTTGACTAGTATGGCTGCTGCCTCGGTCATGTCTCCCTTGCGAAAATGATTTCTGGTGTCAGTGGGACTTCCTGGTTAAATAAAGGTAAATTTACATCCCATGTTTGGAGGGTAGCCTATTTTTTGTTCTTTAATTTTGAACAAATTTCTATTTTATCCCGACTATTTGCGTATTTATTTTATAAACACTATCCATCACCCTTCATAAATTGAGGTGCGTCATGGGATTCCTGGCAGCACCCAAACGCATCATAAGCCTACCTCGGCAGGTGCGTTAGATACTCAAAGGTGATTGGCTGTCACACTGTCTGTGTCATGACGGACAGCCAACCAATCGGGTCACTGCCTGCTGACGTCCGAAGAACGTCGAGTCCCAGTAAAACTCAATTCAAACTTTTTAACTGAGATTTGTTTCAACAATGAGCTGTGGAAACCGTCTGCGGGGACCGTGAGCCACCTCGGCAGACGTTGAATTTCGCATGCCGCTGTCAGTTGGTCTCAGCCAGTCAAGCCATTCCTCCTCCTGGAGCCCTTCCGCCGACTCCGGCCCGTGAAGAGGACCGTTGGCCGCCGGTGTGGAGCGGACGTTGACGCGGTGTGAATGTCCAACAGTCAGCCATCATGTCAGATTTAACAGAACAGGTAAAAATTAAACCAGCCGCCTTGTCTAAGAGTTTATATGGAAGCTTGTTATCGCGCAGACATGTATTAAAATGTTACATGATGGTTAGTGAGGTAAATACCTGTTCAATAAGTTGTTCCCTTTCCACACTGGATTTTCCTGTTTGTCTAGTTTGGTTCCCTGTGACTACTGTGTGTACCTCATCAAATAGCTTTCAGCTTTAAGTACAACTGTTAAAATGACTCATGTTCAAATAAAAACGTCGTCTATCAAGTCTTAACCTCAATCCATCCACTTTTTTTTGTAATTAGCACACACACGGGTAATGTGCAGTTTATGTCGAGAAATGTCCTCGAGGGATTTGACACGAATCAGTGATTTTCTCTAAGGTTGTATTTATGGAGTACACAAACTAAATGGAATCCTGTCTAGTCAGATGATCTAAATGATAATATCACAATAGTATAAAATGCCATTAAGTATTTTCAACTGATGCAGATGTACTTGTGTTGACTGGCAAGAGGTGTGGCTATTAGGTAATGCAGTACATAATAAAATGGAACAGATACTGGTAAAACACAAAGGAAGGACTGCCCCAAAGGGACTACTGAGCCAACATAGTAGTTGTCTAGTATGTGTTAGTGTGTCTTTGTATCCAGTGGTGGGGTGGAGTGATAGTTTAACGTGACTTTAAACCTTAGATAAACTTGAACTGTGCCTAAAATGTTTTGCAAAAGTATACAGTTGTTAATATTTGATTGCTGTTCCAAGTTTTCCCAGGATTTGTGTAGAAGTCCTAGTGCTGTAATGATTTTTTATTGATGTTATTTGACTAAAATTAGGCATTTTAGTATTTTCCACTTTTTTTTTAAGTAATAGGAAAAACACAATCTTTGTATGAATTATTTTTATAAACTCAGTGGACCTGTTCCATTCTTAATTGTTTACTATTTTATGAAGCCAGAGCCTAAGATCTTAAATCCGGCTTTTAAGTTAAATAGGGAGGAATCCAATCTTGTTTTTAAAATGGCTTAAACAAATTGAATTTATGGTGAATTTTATCATCAGCAATGCTGAATACTTATCCTGTAGCCACAACTGAATGGATGTACCTGTTAAAAACGTTACAATATATGTGATGCTGATTATCCCATACTTTGTGGTAAATGATAACTTAAGTCAAATGACAAGCACAAATGTAATTGGAGATACCGTTTAAAAAAACAAAACAATAAAGACAAGCAAATTAGTTAGGTTTTGCATGTCTGTTCATCTCTCTTTTCTCCTTTTGTGTTTTGCTGTCCACTGTCATAGATCTTCTAGGTGCATACTGAGACTGGCTGCCAAGCATCAAACAGTTTAGAAAAGGGATGAATACTGAAACAAATATAAATTTTACCATATGATTTTTATATTGTTGTGTTCACAGATGCCACACTGCCTTTCAGAGTAACTATGCATATGAAGGTGTGGATAATTAATACAAGGCATTAATGCCATGCAGCAGCAAGGCTTTGACTGTGGATTACTAGTTACTTAGGGGAGTAATACAGCATTGACAGCTGCAGAAAGAAAGAAAGAAAGAAAGAAAGAAAGAAAGAAAGAAAGAAAGAAAGAAAGAAAGAAAGAAAGAAAAAGCTAACACAATATGACAAGCTTATGAGAACTGAGACAACCCAAACTGAAAAAGGAAAATCTACATTTTACTTCCTTATTTACCATTATGACAGATCTTGGACTTATGAACATAGCAGATTGTCTGTCAACTCCTTTACATGGGAATAAGTAAAGCTATGTCAAAAGTTACCAATAATTTATTAAATAAAATGATATAGTTTGATGTTGTACCTCATTTTTGAGCATAACAGAAATCTGATGTAAAAAAAAAAATGAACGTTGTGAAGTTGTAAAAATTGCACCAAATCTTTATCCACAAGGGGGAGACATTTTTTGATTTACAATGTTGTACAAACATATCTCTCTGAAACATTGGGAGTCACATTGAATTGAGCTTGCTTTCTTTGCAGCTTGCTCCCCTTTTCTCTAAAATTGTGCATTTCTTCATTTGCATTTTGTACACATAGTTTAATAAGGTAAAACCTAATCACAGCCTGGCCAAATATGTTGTGGTTACTGTCAAAGGATTAAATAGTCTTAAGTAACACACTTTACTAAATATATTGTATTTTTATTTGGATTAAACTTTCTCTTAATCCATATATTTGTGTATTTTTAAGTATAGTTTAATTAAAAATGGGAGGTCCCTCATATGACACATATGCTACACAGAATAGCTACTGACTGCAGTGGGGGTTTATACTATGTTTCAGCAGTGAATTTTAAGCCGATAACAAAATCAAGTCTAGTGATAACATGTTGACCAGACTGTGTCCTTCAGAGCGGCTGTCTGCAGGGTCTGGATGAGGGTGACATTCTTGACCCAGAATTTCAGCAACGTTTGGAAGATGCCCGTACGCTGCTCAGGCAGGAGATCCAGCGAGAACTGAAAATTAAGGAAGCTGCCGAGAGGCTGCGGCGGGCGGTCACCAATCGTAAGAGTGCAGCTGATGTGGAAGGCCAGCTGAAGGCCTCAAGCCGCAAGCTGGAGAAGCTGCACTGGGAACTGCAGGAGCTCAACGCTAGGTCTATGGCCACCGAGAAGGACAATGTGACAAGTAACTGAAACGCATTCATATTTATGTTTTTAATTAAGGTCTCTGCTTTAGAATAAGTGGATGTTGCTGTTATGTAAGCAGTTGTTTAGTATTGTGAAATCCTAATAAGTCATGTGATTATTTTAATGCAGGCAGCTCGGATATAATAGACAGTAAATCACCAGAGTTATGCCAGTGGGCTGACGTCACATCACCTCTGGACAGCAGAGTCAGGACCCTGAAGAAACAGCTAACCATGGAGAGTAAAGTCAAACAGGGAGCAGAGAACATCATCCATACTTACACCAACGGCTCAGTCAAGGTATATAAATCACCTATGCACTGTATCTGATGTTCTGAGAGTCTCTGTAGTTCCCTTTGACTGTTACCCTTCTCATCACTCTTGACAAAGGTACTAGAGCCTGATCAATATGGGATTTAGGGGGCTGCTATCGATACCAATATTGGGGGCTATAAAAAGCCGATATACAATATGTTGGCTGATACCCGATATATAAGTTGGATTGAATAGCAGCTGGTAGTTGTCATAATTATAAAGATTTGCACAGGATATAAACTATATTGGTCCTATACTAATTATTAGTAGATATGAGAAGCAGTAGTAGTACCATTGATTATCTTATGCGGATAAATAACAATAATGTCATTATTACATTTAAGCTTAGTATTTCTTAATGATGATCTTGTGAGTGGTTAATTGTTCCTACAATGCAGCAATGTGCCATAGTCAGGGACATTGGACAGTACATTTCAGTGGTCATGATGAAATTATCTATTGCAATTTCAACACAGTCAAATTACTGAACCAACACAGGCTGTGTTGGCAGCAACACAACTTTCAGACATGGTGCTCAAGTGAAACACATGGAAATGGGGAGCTCCACCCTTTTAACGCAACTTAACAGGCATAACATGAGATATACAGTCACAAGACACACAACAGTAATTTGCTTTTAACACTTATTTGCAGCTTGACATGTAGTGCACAATCACATGACCCAGTGAACCAGGAAATAACCTGAGTCACATGACTTGGCACAGTCACAGGTGGAGAAACATGGCTGCACTCCTCAGCCGTCATTACATTCAATAATCAAACAAATAGCACATATTTTGCGGGACTCACATAAATAAAAATAATAAATAATAATAATAATTATTATTATTATTTCGCTGGGTTACCTTCTACTCTTAGGGTTAGGGGCTAACCAGATTATAATACAAGAACCCACATTAAACACGAAATGATCCAAAATAGGAGAAACAGGAAATAGGAATTCATCAGAACAGCGGAGACAACTCCTTGGCGGGTAGAGGGAGTTATGTTTCACTCACTGCTGTGTCTGTGAGTGGATGTGTGCATTGTCACTAAAATAAATCGCTGCATTAGACGAGGGGGATCTGAAATAAAAATATAATTTTCCTGACCAGGCCAGGTGAATCTGCACTTCTCCAAGTCTGTCTGTCTGTCTCTCTGTCTGTGTGTCTCTGCTTTGTGTGTGAGGGGGAGGGGGAGGTGCCAGGCCCTCACATACACACACACACACACGGAGCAAACAAACACAGAGCGGAGACAGAATTTCTGCACAGTAAAAAAGTATAATCGGCCAGTTTGTGGCCAATGTTGATTAATCGGTGATAAGCTATAATCGACTGATTAATCGACCCCACCAGTTAATCGGTCGGACTCTAAAAGGTACCATTCTGAATGAAATCCTCGACATTTTTAGTTTTATGACTTTTTGACTTTCTGTTAACTGAGGGGTCTCGGTGTACTTAATAGAACAAAGCCATAAATGAAGTATATGGTCTATTATTATAGATTTATTTCTGCCTTTATTTTCATTTGATTTGGTTGATGAAACTGCCTCATATCCAGCAAGAATTGTATATGTTGTACATGTATACTTACAGTACAAATTGAGACAAAGGAGAGTTAAAGAAAGTGATGTATTAAAACCACAAAGTCAGTCCTTAGATAATAATTTTATGGCAATAGCATTGATTAACACCTGTTGATGTTTTGACTTTGCTTAAGCATTGATGGTGTTGCTTTGTCTTGTTTTTTGCAGGACAGAAAAA
This sequence comes from Fowleria isostigma, assembly GCA_029814645.1. Lineage (NCBI taxonomy): Eukaryota > Metazoa > Chordata > Actinopteri > Kurtiformes > Apogonidae > Fowleria > Fowleria isostigma. The sequence continues at coordinate 43,121,037 of JAPTGZ010000005.1, forward strand.
TGCTGTCCACAGCTCAGCAGATGTTACAGGACAGCCGCACTAAGATTGAGCTGCTGCGCATGCAGATTATCAAAATCAATCAAGCCAAAGACGGTGATGGTGCACTTGGTAAATCTGACTACAAAACACAGAACATGTCAACATTTGTCTCTTATGAATGATCTACAATTGGTCTTTTTTTGTCAGTGGTGCTGGTTTTTAGTCAGTTTCCATCAGTGTATCTCACACTGGCTAAAACAAGACCAGTACCAAATTTGAAGTGGTCACAACTTAAAATACAAATTCAAAAAGATCAGTGTATGAATGTGTGAGTGAATGAATAATGGATCCATTATATGTGCTTTGAGTATGCCTTAATAAATAAAAAAAAAGCGCTATATAAATCTAATCCATTATCATTATTGTTATTATTTGCTGATATGTAGAGCTCAAGTATGTTTTGTTCTCATGATGTTTTCAGCCTGACTTTCCCCTCGTGCCCACAGGTCACCCTGTGGACATGATTAGTGCTTTGGAGGTGCGAGTCGCTGAACTTTTGCACCATATGAGGATTGAATCTGCTGTGGCAGAGGGAGCCAAAAATGTAGTAAAACAATTGAGTGGACGGAAGAACCAGGACCGACGCATACTGGCAGAGGTGGGTTCTTATTTATGTATTTATTTATTATAATAAAATAAAATATGGGTTCAGTTGTACTGTTCTAGTTAGTCCATTTAATTATGTATTTAATGATTGGATCACTTAAAGTGCCTGAAAAATGAGGCCTAAAAGACATCAGTAATAATATGGATGTAACAAAATGTGTATTACACAATACCAGCCAAAGCTTTGGGCTCACCATCCCCTTCCACTATTTTTCTGTGCCTCTGTTTTCTGTTTGCCACTTATTGTACTGATAACAGCTCTGCAAACATACCTTCAAGAGGCAGTCACGCTTTTCTAATAACAGGTGTGTCTTGTACTTCTTTAAATGTTCCAATAAAAAACACCAGACAAACAGTCAAAGAAGTACACCATAACTCTGTCATCTCCTTTGTAAGTAGATACTAAAACAGTCTAATCTGAGTGCCGTGTTTCTCTCAGGCTCAGGCTCGAATGCAGGAGTCATCTCAGAAGATAGACCTGTTGCGTCTCTCTCTAGAGAGACGGTTAGATGAATTGCCTCCGGGACATCCCAAATATGCTGCCATCAAGGAAGAACTAATGACAGGAACCTCCCCGTCCTATGACACACCAAAGAAGCAATCCCATACTCCAACCCCATCCTGCTGTTCGTCTTTCTTTAAACCAGCCAGTCTAACAGGTTGGTGGTAACATTTCAGCTTTGATGACTCAGTGATAATCTGATCTAGTTCTTTTTTTCAGATATTCTCATACAGTCACTCTCAAGTGTTTAGAAGCTTTTTCTCCGTGCTCATTACACCATTTGGATGCTTTTCCTCAGGTCGGTTAGAGGTATGCTTGATGGGATGTCAGGACCTGCTGGACTCTGTTCCGGGCCGTGGTCGTGTTACCAGTGTTTCAGCCACACCTGGAAGTGTCTCAGATGGAAAATCACTGAAGATGAGAAAGACTACAAAGGCTGATGAGTTATCCTGTAAATGAACAATAAAACTATTGTTTGTTTGAGTCAGTTTTTTTTCCTTAGTCCATAGAACTGTGTATCCACTTAGATTAAACTAACTTAAACAGTTGGATCCTGAACAGGTTCTTAGGATCTTGTGCTCATATAATTGTTATATTTTTGTTTCTCAGCGGAGATAAGCGCCGTGCTGAAGGTGGACAACAGGAGAGTGGGTCGCACACACTGGAGACAGCTGGGCAAAGAGGCCTGGGGCCAGAGCTTCAGCATCGAGCTGGAAAAGGTCAGTGGCTTTCACTTCAGTTAGACAGTCAATTACAAATGAGCCAGAACTCTTTTTTGAAATGGTGTACAGTGATCCCTCGCTATAACGCGGTTTACTTTTCACGGTTTCGCTACTTCACGGATTTGCATCGTGCATT
>JAPTGZ010000005.1:43123388-43142278 GCA_029814645.1 Fowleria isostigma
GTTTCTACTTCACGGATTTTGCCTATCACGGGTTCTTTTTGGAACGTAACCCCCGCGAAAAACAAGGGTTTACTGTACTTCATTCAGTTTGGGATGACTTGAAAGCATCATTATAGAGTTGCTGTCTCTTCCACAAATGTCTTGGTGTTTTTAGACTTGATGGAACTCTTTATTTTTCTTTGGAATCACAATAAATTACCAGTTTGTTAAAAATGAACAGGTAATTCTCTTGTGTCTTTTTGGTCAAAATTTACATTTTCCTCCAAAAGGGCTAAGAAGGCTACCTGAAACTGTTCAATTTGTGACACTTTCAGGCCAGTTACAAATGTAGAAAAATTGACCCTAAAAATGATTATTTGACAGTCTAGAATTATAAACCCCCATCTGTATACATCTTTCTCTGCATTTTGCATCAGGCTCATAGCCACCATAGTAGTCTGTTAATATCTTAATGTAATCATCTCACATAGATTACGGCAAAATGTCATCTCTGTTACCCTTAATGGTGAACATCTGTTTCGAGGAGAAAACAATAAAATGGGTCTGACTTTTGTCCCTCAGAGAGTGAGAATGGCCAAGTATGTCTTTGATACTGTGTCAGTCTCTTGCTCTACCCATGTAATCCCACGGCTAATCCATCCACATTTGCTCTAATCTGGCTTTACTCATACAAATCTAGTGTCCGTACTTAAGACTTGGCTTGTAATATTGTGCCGGATGCACAAGCTCTTGTTTTCTCTTTTTAACATTGAATCTTGGAACTTTATAAGCAGATTTTATTTTTACAGTAAGATAAAAAAAAAAATCAGATGACTAATCACAGTGAGTACTTACATTTAGTCTGTGAGAACAGCAATAAAATAAACTGTTGTTGTGGAAGAGCTTTGTTAAGACTGTATTTGTGTATGTATTTTATTCAAAATAGCAAAATTGTCATTTTTTAAAATATATAAATATTTTTCAGAAAGGAAATTATTGTAATTTTTTTTTTACAAGGTTTGATTTGTAGTAAATCTTCCTAATCTTAATCTTTCTTTGGAAATATCATAGATTTTCAATGTGGTGTCACCTTTGCACCTACTGTATTTATCATATCTGTGTTGATTCAGTCCAGGGAGTTGGAAATTGCTGTGTACTGGAGAGACTGGCGGGCACTGAGTGGAGTGAAGTTCCTGCGGTTGGAGGACTTCCTGGATAACCAACGACACGGCATGTGTCTACAGCTGGAACCTCAGGGCATCCTCTTTATCGAGGTCTTCACCCTTCTATCTAAAATTGAAGACAGTTTATCATCCTGATCAAAATTTGAAGATCAGTTGAAAAAGTGCATACATTTACATTTTGCACTGTTGGGTCTTAAGAAGGTTTAAAGTAGAGTTTCAAATGCAAAAAGAAGAAATGGGAGTGAGACAAAAAGAAAATTGATTTGGCAAATAATTGAAAGCAACAATTAAACTAAAACAGGCTGTTCATCAGTCTTTAAAAGCCCAAATCTGTGCAAAAATGTGTATTCAGTATCATTTTCTGTCAGGTATTCACACTGTCATGACCTGATGACAAAAGCAAAAAATCTTTTCTTTTTATGTGGTCGGATTGTTGACATGCATAAGTAAGGCCTCTCCCAATGCGCCATTGCTGCTGACGTTGGACATAGTAAGATAGTCATTTTGAATTTGCTGCATGGAACTGATGTCCATTTTTGTAAACTTCCCTTGCCATCCATCCCCAAATGTCAAGGATTGTCTCGTGTCTTGACAGCCAGGCAATTGGATTCTCTGGCTCAGCGCCAGTAAAAAAATTTTGGGTCTCCCACTTTACATTTTTGTTTCATAACCCTCAGGATCTTGTAATGAATTCAAAATTACGTTCTTACTGCGTCCAACCTCAGCAGTGATGGTGTGTTGTGAGAGGCCTTGCTTATGCAGCTTAACAATCCGACCACATTCGAAGAGAGAAATTTTTTTTTGCCTTTGTCATCAGGAGGTCATGACAGTGTGAATACCTGACACAAAATGACCTTGAACATTTTTGCACATATTTTGGCTTTAGAGGTTGTCTTAAACTTTTGATCGGCTGATGAACAGCCTAGTTCAGTTTAATTGTTGTTTTTAAAACATTTCTAACTCAAATAATTTTTTATCTCACTCCCATTTCTTCTTTTTGCATTTTGAAATTACTTAAAAACATTCTTAAGATCCAGCAGTACAAAATATAAATTCATGCACTCTTTCAGCTAGTTTTAAAATTTTGATCAGGAGTGTATTACACTGGATTATGGACTTGATAATTTTAGAGTTTGGTGCACACTGTCATCGTGACTATAACAACACAGTGACTGTATTCTCATATTTTTTATGGATATACAGTAAATCTGAAAGGTGTTAATTAGTGTTTCCTTGACTCATCTTTGTTTCTAGGTGACATTTATTAATCCAGTTATTGAACGGCGCTCCAAATTACAAAGGCAGAGGAGGATATTCCCCAAAGAAAAAGGTAAAATATGGTATTTAATTTTATATTGTATAAGTATTGTACATAAATGTGTTAATGCATAACAATTGTTTCATGATAGTTAAAAATAGTTATTATGAACCACTCTGATTTGCAGTTGTCTGTAACTCTAGAGTAATTCTGTGTACCTGCTCTGAGAAGTACTTGATTAGGTACTAGGTACTTAGGGGTACTAGTCTAAATGCAAGACATGAGTCAAATTGCACAGACATTTACTAAACACTATTTGACGTGTATATGTAGTATAAAACAGATTCTGTTTTCTAATTACTCACTGATTGAAGTCTTTCAGATGTTATTCTTGTAAACATATTTGGTCTCAGTCTCCATCCTCCGTTGCACTTCTTAGGGAAGGACTTCCTGCGTGCTGCACAGATGAATATGAACTTTGCCACATGGGGCCGTTTGATGATGAGCATCCTGCCTCCCCCCTGCAGCTCCCTGGAGGCCATGAGTCCCCCGTTAGCTGGCACTAACACGACCCTCGCGTCATCTACGAGTTCTCCTGCTCGGTAAGGCTCTGTGCTGCTGTCAGACACGTTGACCCAGAAACTTCTCTTTGTCACATCTATGAAAGAAGTAATACAAAAGCGAGCTATTAACTTCTTTGCTCAGCTTTCCATGTTGACTCGAGGCTGTTTTTCTACCCACTCGATATGTAAGACTAGAGAGAATGTGACTCAAGTGGACAAGTGGAAAGCGGCCCAAGCACTGACCTGTATTCAGTATTATCGAGACACAGTGGCTATATTACAGATTTTAGTTATAATTATAAAAACAGGAGAATCCTTAAATCAAATTTATTTCCAATAACTGGTAAAATGGCTGACAACTGATTGTATAAAAGATAGTAAGGAGATACAATAAAGGAGCAAATTCTCAAGTGTTCAGCCAAGCTTGAACTAATTTAAATGACTTCATGGTGGAAGTACTTTTGTTAAACTGTATGCATACAGTTTCTCAGAAATCATTGATTTGGATTGTTGTGGTCACTAAGTTTAAGAAACAATCTTATGATTGAATAAACTGAAGAGTAAAGATGGCAGGGTCACCAACTGATGTTTAATTTGCAGTGCTACTTAAGCATCATTTCAGTTCATAAGATAAGAGTAGTTAGATCATCATCAGTAGTCATAGACATTCCTGTAGATGAATAATTTCAAAAGGACAATATTTATTTATGACTTAGGATTCCCACTTAAAGCTGCAGTGGTTGATAGTTTGGTTTTTTTAGTGTCACTGGGCAAAAAATATAAACACCATGATTGACAGCTGCAATATTAGTCACTGATCAGGTTTTGTTAGATCTGACTTGAACATGACTGTTTATTTTTCTGTGTCTGAAAAAGTGACTTCACTTTGTTTCATAACAACATTAAACAGTTCAAAATTTTAGCCCCTGAAATTTTAATGATTTTAGTGTACTTCGTAAATTGGAAAACAAAACACAAAAAAAGATGTTTTTTTTTTTTTTTTAATCAAAGATGTATTATAAGAATGAAGTTAGGATTCTTGTACTTTACATTTTTTAATGTTCTTTCAGAGATACTGCTGTGATGAATCTGAATTTTGCTGATGAACAATCTGGCAGGTCTCCACATCGCACAACAAAAAACATGAAAGACTCTCCCCTGGTGAGACGGGCAGTAACTCCATCAGTGAAATTAGCACTGTGGGCTGATGATGTCCACACTGTGTACACAACATTTGTAATGAACATTAGCAATAGATCTTTTTTTTTTTTTTTTTTCCCTTTAAAAGCTGCCACTTCATATCATCTCTAATTTGAAATGTTTTTTCTGAATGAAACTATTTAAAGTCCAGTTGATATCCTGCTTGTCTCTGTTTCCAGTCTCCTGATGAGAACAAAAGTCTTAGGCCCAAACGCCAACCCTCCATTCAATCACTGTCAAAGTAAGTTATAGTAGATGTAAATCTAAATGTTTTCCTAATCATTATGTCAGAGTTCTTTTCAATATTCCAGTACTGTATTACAGTATTGCATTCTCATTGATCTTAAACATTTTCATTAAACAAGATTAAAAGTAACACTTACCTCAGTAACCTTTGCATATTTGACGGTACAGTCCAGCCTTATGTTGAAGCTAGAAATAGCAACTCTGAAGGAATTACACAGCAGCTCAGTATTTTTGTGTGTTTTCTTTCCCATGCAGACAAAAGGGACTACAAATGGACGATTTTAACTGTATTTCAGTTCTAGGACGGGGCCATTTCGGAAAGGTATACATGTCTACCAAAGCCCCACTCAGCAGTGATGGACGGATAATGTTTCACATTCAGTGTTTGATCTGTAGTTTCTGTGTAATCCAAGGTGCTGCTGGCTGAGTATAAGAAGTCTGGCAAACTATATGCAATTAAAGCCCTGAAGAAAGGAGACATTGTGACACGTGACGAAGTTGACAGGTAAGAAGTTCCACACCCTCATCATCTCTAATCTCTGAGAGTTTGGACAGCTTACAATGGACTTTCTTTTCAATTTCAGTATTAATTAGGCATACAGCAGTAACAAATGAGTTTTGCCTCATATGTTGCTTTTTAACCAGCAGTCTTCAAGTTATTGATGGCAAATTTTGTAAAGATGCAGTCTTTTCATCAGTGACCAGCTTTAGAGAGCAGACTTATGCTATAACCTCATGCTGAATTAATGGATTATGATTATAAAGTAAATGTTATGATTGATGACAAATGTGTGATTGTGCTTTTGCAGCCTCATGTGTGAAAAGAGGATCTTTGAAGTAATAAATGCCTCACAGCATCCTTTCCTGGTGAATCTGCATGGCTGCTTCCAGACTGCAGACCATGTGTGCTTCGTGATAGCCTACTCACCTGGAGGAGACCTCATGACACACATTCACACTAACATCTTCACTGAGAAACAGACTCGGTGAGAAACCACCACTCTGAACACGAGGTCCATGCCATGCAGCAAAACTGTAACACACAAAATATTTATCCATCATGTTAATTCTGTCTTCATTCAAAGGTTTTATTCATCATGTGTGCTCCTGGGCTTGGAGTTTCTCCACCAAAACAAAATTGTTTACAGGTAAGTCCTTTGTTCTGCTCTCAGCAAAGTGAAACTTTAACCCAACTGCATGCTGGGACTGTGTGGCAGAACTCAGTCTCCTTTGCCTGGCTTTGTCTGTCTGTCAGGGATCTAAAGCTGGATAATCTGCTGATGGATGCTGATGGGTTCATCAGGATAGCAGACTTTGGATTATGCAAAGAAGGTAAAAGTTTAAAAGAGAGCTATTTGGTCAATTATCCAATCAACCAAAACTAAGTCAAACACATACAGCCATCATCATAATATTGTGTTCTTTTGGGAGAAAAACGAGGATGACAAAAAGAGAAAAATTAAGTGTGTGAAAATATCCTTGACAGATGTGTGTATAATAGTATCTGAGGACAAGTGTTCTATGTTTAGGAATGGGCCACGAGGATCGTACTTCAACATTCTGCGGCACACCAGAGTTTTTGGCCCCAGAGGTCTTGACAGACAACAACTACACCCGCAGTGTGGACTGGTGGGGCCTGGGGGTCCTCATCTACGAGATGCTTGTGGGAGAGGTCTGTGTAAACATGTGACCTTTACAGATCTAAAGCATTGGAGCAGAATTCAGACCATATTCTAATGCATAGTTATCTTAAAGATAATTTGCGTACTATTTGATGACTTGAGACTGAATATTTAGTGAACTTTTGTGTTTTTATCTATTCTCTTTCAGTCACCCTTTCCAGGTGATGATGAGGAAGAAGTGTTTGACAGCATTGTCAATGATGACGTACGATTCCCCCGCTTCCTTTCTCCTGATTCCGTGTCTCTTATGCAAAAGGTTGGATTTCTATTATCATTCACACAGTGGTATCATCTGTTGTTTCTATGTTCACTGACTTCCCTCCATTGCACACAGCTGCTGCAGAAAAATCCTGAGATGAGGCTTGGAGCAGGAGAAGAGGATGCATTGGAGATCAAAAAACACAAATTCTTCCAGGTTAGTGTTGGTTATCCTCCATTATTTTCTAGTTCATTATCTGGTTCTTGTAAACATAAAAAAAAAAAACCTTAACATCTGAAAGACAGGCAAAATGGGAAAAAAAACTTAAGTCTCAGTTGTCCCTGTACAAGCACTTAAAGATGTTCAAGTATCAACATGTCAGAGCAAGCACTGCTTTCTAGTGAAGGATTAAGTCATCTAAGTTTAAGTGAGATGACATAATCAGGATAAATGCAACCCTCATACAAATTAGCTGTACTTGATGAAATTATGAAGTGTTGATGAGATAAATACTGAGTAGTATAAATGCTAAAAGTAGAGTATTCCTCCAGATGCACAGTTAATGTTATTCAACTACTACATGAACATGAATATTTTATTTTTGAACTAAAAACTGAAAGCAGTTGAAGTGTTAGTTTGACCTTTAACAACTGAAAGCAGTTTATAAGGTGGCCGTGATGAGACTCCATTGAGTTGTGCTTTTAGGAATCCTATTTTTTGTTAACAGGGAATTGACTGGGATGCTCTCTTGGCCAAGAAGGTGAAACCGCCCTTCCTGCCCGTCATCAAAGCAGCGCATGATGTCAGTAATTTTGATGAGGAGTTCACTTCTCTCAAACCAGTACTCACTCTCCCTCGAACACCGTGTGTCCTCACTGCCGAACAACAGGAAATCTTTGCTGACTTTGACTACTGTTTCATGAGGTGAAAGCATTCACACTCGATGTATTTATAAGGGTATTTATATAGGGGTATCAAACATGCAGCATGGAAGCCAAAACCGTCCCACCAAAAGGTTCAATCCAGCCCACGGATGAATTTGCAAAGTGCAAAAATTACACTGAAGCTATTAACAATCAAGGATGTCAAACTCATTTTAGTTCAGGTTCACACATTCAGAGCAATAGGATCTAAAGTAAAATAATAGCATAATAACCTATAAATGGTGACAACTTCATTTTTCTTGATAGTTCTTTTAGGTTCAATTAGACTAATTTTGCTCTGTTGAAGCAAAGCTAGTCCAGTTGAACCTCAAAGAACTATCAAGAACAATGACCAGTGCAAGTGACAAATTGTTCTTATTTCAGTTCCAAACTCCAAATTTTTAACAATATTATATTTGTTAACAATTTTTGTAAAATTGTGTGTTATGCACATGTAAAAATGAAAAGTTGAGGCACAATATTGTTAAAGCTGCACTTATTTTTCTTACGTCAATTTTTTCAGGTTATTCACTTTTTTGTGAAAGGATAGTTTGTGAATGTAAATATTTTCATAATTTAATGTTTTTTATTGCACTAAAACAGAGAAAAAGTTATTATTTATAGTTATGGTGCTATTATTTTACTGGTCCAGCCCACTGGAGATCAAATTGGGCTGAATGTGGCCCCTGGAATAAATGAATTGGACACCCCTGATCTATAGTTTTACCTTAAGATCTTCATTCAGCTGAAAGTGGGAAACAACAGTCCTGCCTTCTCCACATCCACAGTCTGACATTTCCACATTTAACTGCTCTGGGTCTTCATTATGAAGCATTTTTAATTGTTTTCCATCCCTGCCTGTGTCTGTAGGACATGCAGAGTCTGTATGATCCATGTCACCAGTGCAATATTTTTCTACTTTTTTTTTTTTAACAAATTGATGTTTTGTAAGTGATGCTCAGAATATGAGCGCTGGCCTTTTTCATCTTAAGTCATCTTTGCCTTATAGGCCACACACAAGTGAGCTTCATCTTTCATTTGAAATACTTACTTGTAAATATTTGTGATCTTAGTGAAATCAACTGAAGGTTTAGAATTGAATGTTATGTGTAACTTCTTAGAAATCATGAATGTTGACCTGAAGTTTACCTCTTAAACTCTGTTGGAATGTAATATAATGAAAATAGGCAAGTCAATGTCTTCCATGGATGTTTAGCACTCTATCCTACGTAATATGAATTTTTAAATGGATTTCTCAAGATTATGCCTCTATAGAAAACCAGCCTGTATTTAAAATGTAAACTATTTGAAGGAACTATGAGTGAATAAATGTATATCTGCTGGAATAAGAATGACCAAGTCTTCCTGAAACATGGATTTATTGATGGTATACCATATGTTCAAAGTAGTAAAAAACATTGCATGACAATATTGCATATAACTTCCAAAGTACATGTTATGAATTAAATGTTAATTCATACAAACTCACTAACAAACAAAAGGAAGTCTGTTTTTCAACACTGCTGTTGTACAGTAGATTCAACAACACATTTATTGCTCTCATAAAGTTACTATTGCACAAGGAGAAGCGGGAATGGGAATACCAAACAATGTATTGCATTCAAAGATCTAGACTTCTATTCACAGTTACTGCTCCACAGTATTCTTTGTTCAAACAATCATACAAAATCTCAAGCTGTTTTAAAAGACTTTAAAAAGTATATACAATATAAAATAGTTTGAAATGCTGTCCATTATAAGTCAAAACATCCTGTTGATAATGGTTGGAGTAAATGGCCATAATACAGTACATTTTAATCACATCAAATTCTAATTCAAACTCGGCTCATGTTTTCAAATTATTCTGTCTCACAGCTTTTTTTTTTTTTTAAAAGTCCGTGGAAGTGATTGGACCCTGTAAAACCTGTGCAGAAGACTCAGCATTACAGCAGTTTTCACACACAAAAACAATGAATAATTTTACACTAAGTAACAAAATTTGAATATTTATCCAAATTTGATTTTTAACTTGAGCAGGTAAACAAAGGAACCATATCCATCATAGATCTGGATTGTCTACACATGCATCTAAAACAAATGGTTGATTTTTATGTAATATCTAACATGTAAGAAATGTAAACTTCTAAAGAGATTAACAGTCCCATCAGTCAGGTTTACTGTCATGGTCAAACCAGGGTACTAGATGAGTTTTTCAAACACATAAATGATTCAGAGGACAGAGCAGGAATGAGGTCAAATAATATTTAGGAGCTTAAACAAACACAGACTGACTTGCACCACAGCCTGTGAAGTGTCTATAGACAATGTAGATTATTGTAAACAATTGTTGGACATGAGAGAAATGGTTGCAGCACAGATGAGCAGCTGTCCACAAACGGCAAAGGACAGAATGATGCAGATCCTCCTTAAGGACAATGTACAGTTTTTCACAGCCAAAACTGTGGGGCGGAAATAACAAGCGTGGAAGGCAACAACAGAGCAACGACAAAAGCAAGCAACCCACTGCAATACTGACCCACTGAAAGGAGAGATGTTCGATAAAGATAATGTTGCAGAATTATGGCACAAGCCGCCAGTGCCTACATATAAAGGTAAACTGCACACAAGGAGAGCTAATCCCCAGCTTTGTATTCAAGTGCCTAAAATCCAGATAACATCCTGGAAGCTGTTCATAAAGGGAATTCAGCCTGCTCAATCTGTTAGTCCTGGTCATGTGTTGTTAAACTTGGTCACTGCCTTCTCTGAAATACACCTGCTCCCACACCACCGTACCCCAGACGCAGAAGAAGCCCCACAGGTTGTGGAATGTGCCACGGTCAAACGGGTTTTCGTCAGCGCCACAGTGTTTGAGGTAGGAAATTCGGTGGCGTGACATAAACTCCCAGGTGGTGGTGTTGAGGGAAACCAGGTAGAGGTGAGAACCGAGCAGGAGCAGCACAATGAGTGAGAGCAGAGCAACCAGCACGGCGACGGTCAGAAGCACGCTGTTGGTACGTAGCCACAGCTGCCAGGTGGGCACGTAACTGAAACCCGTCCTGAGAAGACACAAGGAGCAGAATAATGAATATCCCAGCTCAGACACCATAAAGCAGGGGTCTCAAACATGCAGCCCCCAGGATGAAAGTGCAACAATTCACTGAAGATACAGTCAAAATCATTTTAGGTTCCACTAACAGACCACTGCAATCTCTAGAAAACAAAAAACAAAAAAACATAACCTATAAATAAAAAAAACTAGAAGTGTTCTTGAAAAAAAAAAAGTGGAAAAAAATAACACACTTTTAAATTATTTACATTTACAAACTATCACAATAAAATGCAAATAAATATGTGAATAAAACCAAATATGAACCTAAAATGTTCAATTTTAACATTATGCCTGTTACCACATGTTTGTGTAATATTTTGTGTAATGTACATGTATAAATAAGTTGAGGCATAATGTCAAAATTTCACTAATGTTTCCAATCAAATGTAATTTTTTCAGGTTATTCACATCTTTTTTGTAAAATGTAAATATTTTTCATAATTTAATGAAGGGGTCTTTTTTTGTAGTAAAACAGAGGGAAAAACTTGGAATTGTCATTATTTATAGGTTATGTCATTATTTGAGACCTCTGCCATAAAGTGTTAACCACTCTACTCACCAGGCAATGTGCAGCCCCCACAACAGCACCAACAGCTGCACGGCCAGGTAAAGCACAAACCAGCGATGATTCCTCTCACCAACGCAGTTCTCAATCCAGGGGCAGTGATGGTCGTAACGCCGAACACAGTGCTGACATGTCTGGCAGTGCTTTGACCTCATTGGCTGCTGCTTGGAATAAAAACATACATTTACAAGAGCTGTCATCTGTGCCAAAATTAGATAATATCAATAATCGATGAGACTGATGATTTTAAGGCTCGATTTGGGCAAAATCTGTCTTTTGTAATGCTGAGTCAGCCTGATGACATGATCACTGGAGGCGTAAAACGTAGGATCAGTGCTGCTAGGCAACCCATCTGTTATTCTATACCACACTGGAATCCTACAAGCGCTGAAGAAGTTAAAGTGTCACATTTCAACCTGAGAGGTAAACAAGTATCTGACAGATGACAAATAACCTGCCAACAAATCCAACAGCAGCAAGAAAATAAAACTTGAGAGGAAAAAATTAATGAAATTCATTGAAAACATCTGATACAGCAAAAAATATCCCCAGAATTTTTTTTACACTCTTCAATATCCTGGCATCTCTTTTTTTAAGCCGTGTGAAAATGTTGTTGTCCGAACATAATGTCCCAAAGGAGCTTGGAGCAGCATAATGAAATGCAGGCACTGTACCTGAAGTAGACAGTGGCCACAGCGTCGCTGGCGCAGGGACTTTGTGGTGGGAGGGATCATGTCCTGCTGTTCCTCTGTCACTCCCAGCGTGAACTGGCACAAAACAAGAGACAAACTGTTCACAAAAGCCAATAACTGGGATCCATGCTCAGACATAGTCTAACATGCAGTACACTTGTCATTTTTTTTCACAACAGGTCTCTGGTTACATGTCAATTACAACATCCTCCAGATATATTGTATTACAGTTAAACACACAAACATTTCTATTTGTCAACAGACTTGAATTGTTCCCACGTGGGAGGGTTTTGGTGTTTAGTATTGATTTCTGTCAACATAGAGAAGGAGCTAAAAATATGGATTGACTGAGGTCTTGTAAAACAGTGTTTCCTTGATGCTACACAGACTGAAAGACTTGTACAATTGTGTTAGTTGTTACTGTCCAGCTATTCTGGGAAAATGAATTACGACATGGTTTTAAAGTGAACACTTAAATGTTAAGGCTGCCTGGCAGCACATAAGACCATTTTGTAATAATATATTAAAGGCAAAGCTTTAATACAAGAAAGGTAAAAATAAAATAAAGAACATCACTATGATGCCCTTGAGAAATAGTGAAATTTGTGCCAACATACAGCATATTACTCTGAGTAATACATTCTGTAAAAGAAGCACAGTGTGTCCCTTGAACATCTGGTGAACCATTGGGTGACAGATGAACTGCCTGTTAAATTAAATCATTATTTAACCTGTCACTCTGTATGATAGTTTTATTACTATACTACACTTCAGAATTGTTCCATCCTTTTTAAATCATCCACATCTACCCATCACATGAACATTTCACTGCAGTTGATTTAATACATGCATAGTGGCAACTACAGAACAAAGCTTTATGATATGCATAATGATGGGAGTATTGAGGGTCATGAATCACCTGCAGATCGCTGTCATCAGATAAGATGAAGCCAGGATCCATCAGAGAAACGGCAAAATACAGCAGCACCGACACCAGCACCAGGAGGACGAAGAGCACAGGCTGCAGAAGCTGGCCTGTCTCCTCCTGCTTCCTCAACTCTTCAACCAAAACACACAAACACGTTTCAACAGTTACTGTCACCTGAAACATGGGTACTAGGAAACTCAGTGATAAGACACACACACAACTCTGATGGGGTTCTCTGTTCGGATTTCAGTTAAACCCCTTACCTCTATTATAATGTAACTGGCTGTTAAGATTGTCAGTGTTATTTTCTGCAGAATAGGGCTTACCTGTATCATGTAGGAAGAGTATGAGCGTTATGACCCATGTCAGAATCACATGAGCTGTTCTGACCAGGAACCCTGAGCCAAACACATTCTTGAACATGGTCCTAGCATGTTAGAGCATCCATCGCAATGTTCAGAGGGACTGACCGACAGGACGACTGCGGGACGGTCAGTGTGGACTCAGCCACGAGTAATGCACAAAGACATCCACAAACCCACAGGGTGTGTATACAGTTAGATCACTGACGACAGCGAAAATATGTTTTTGTCAAAAAGGCGCCGAATCTCGTGCTGTCAAGATTAACGGTTATTATAAATCGCTTACGTTTGCCCGCGGCGTTAACGTTATTTTCACGCCTGAATAAACATTAAAAACCTACAAGAAATTAAATAGAGGGGTAAAAATGTTGAAAATGTTATGTTACAACTGTAGTGGCAATAAATCCGCAGGTTTAAGGCGATACAAACCGTCCGCTTCGGTTTGATACATTTATGTTTTGTTGTCGTCCCTTTACAGTCTCGGCTGTGATTGGCTAGCGCTGGTCACGTGGAGGACCAGGATAGGGTGGCCGGGAGAGACAAAAAGTATAAGTATTCAGTTACTACCAACAAGAAATAAACAGCATCCATGCTGTTGCCCTGACTTAACAACTTATTTAAATTGTCCTTTATACAATCATCATATCAGTCAGGAAAAGAGACATACTTAAAGGTTGTATAATCCTTCATTTTATTGAAAAAGTAAACAAAAAAAAGTAAATTCTGGGGGTAGCAAAGTTTGATTGTTCTTTTTATTTTATTTTTCCATATAAAAAAAAACTGCAATTAATTCCCACTCCTTTGGTTATGCAAGTGTTTCTGTTCGTTTAGAAACTGCGTCACATTGTTTTCCATTTAGCTCATTTTCTGTAATACATTGTAAATACAGGCCCATCCATTTGTGCACTCTTGGGAACAAACAATCGAAATACATGCATCCAGGGTTACTGTTTCTGTGGTGAATTCATCCCACTCCACCTGGTGTATCTTCTCTGCCCTGTTAATCAGAAACATACTACTGAGCCAGCAGCTCTTTGGCCCTTTTTTCATCCAGAATCAATGGAGTCTGAAGAGTCTTTTCTTTCAGCAGTTGTTCCAGACCCTGGTAGATGAAATTAGACAGAAGTTAAATCACACTCTGGTTTACTGTGACCAAAGGCTGAATTTCACAGGTCATCATCATTATTATTATTATTATTATTATTATTATTACTACTACAACAAGGAGTGGTTCTATGTGTAACTTCTTAGGTTCTTACTCAGGCTACAGGATGTGATGAAAGTTTTATTTTGCAATTACTGTGGACAATATGTTGATTAGAGTCTTTTTGCTTGGTTATAAATTAAAATAAACAGATTATTGATCCTTTTGAAATATGTATTTTTATAACTCAAATATACAAATTATAAGTACTTTCATTTTTATTACACAGTATTGTCAGTGGTGGCTGGTGGTATTTTAAAAACAGGGGAAGCTCATCTTATGGCTCCATAAAACTTGTCATATTATAGCAAAGCAATTAAAAGGAATTCTTAATCGAGGCTGTTATGCTTCATCTATACAGTAAAACCACAGGAACACACACTTGCAGATGTATGACTTGAGCCTTTTTCTCTTCAGCGGATGTGGTTACGGCACTTTGGCAAACGACCTCTCTTCCACTGATATCCACATGGGACTGAGCTCCAATGCGCTCCGATGTCAGTATGTTTCAACATTGCAGTCAGTCAAAATGGGTTCAGCCCGTCAGACCAATACGTACTCTTTTGAACAGTTCATCCAATCCAACTCACAAAAGTCCAGCATCCTATTCCGCCCACTGACCCATTCACCCCCAGAGTCAGTGGGAGGGTTTTGGGTGGGATGATTTTATGCATTTAGCCCATAATGTCAATGGGGATTTCATCAGTGTAGGCTACTGATATGAGAATATATTGGGGAATTCGCGTCGGAAAGCAGATGATAAACAGCTGACCAGAAATGACGTAGCCATAAAATTAAGTGCATGTTTCAGCAGTTTTACTGTAGACGTAATTTGTATCTTTACTGTAAATTCAACAGTGCAATTCTGCCAAACCATTTCCTGAAATGTTCAGCTTCCCTTGTTGTCTCAAAGCAATTGCCTTTGATTGTTGCCAACTTCATTCAGAGTCACTGAATGCGAAATATTAAAATACTCAAAATGAACCTTTAAACTACAGCCTTTTTTGATTATATACTTGCATAATTAGTTGCACAGCTCATTTTCTCACCTCTCCACAGTAGGAGACCAGCGGTGAAATCTCACATTCAGCTGGAGGATAGTCTGTTGATGACACCCTGCACAAAAAAAGACAAGCATGAATTACAGTTTCACATTTTACATTTTAATATACTTTCTAAGGCCTCACATTTAAAATAGATGAGCCTGGTGAATAGTGATTTTTAAAAAATATTCCTAGTTAAATGCTGAGTTTTTTGTCACTAGGTCACATATTTAATGTCAGTTCCTAACAACAGGATTTTAAAAACATTCTGAATGATTCCACCTCTAGTTAAGTAGGTTCTAATATACAGTATATCATCATTGCAGGCACCGCAGTTAAGAAAATGCTCCCATCCATACTGACAGGAATAAAAGTACATTGGCCAAATGGAGTGCAACCTACAGAGGTCTAATTGTGAGAGATGGGGAAAAGCATCTGTTATATGGTGGGACTGGGGGTTTAAATGGAACTAGCGGGAATCATGAAATCTACCTTGATCATTTAGGAAAATATAGAATATTTTCCCCAAACCTGTCTGCAGGAGGAAAAGTATTTCCATCTTTATCCAGCAGAGTGGCTCCAGCAGCTCTAGCCCAGCGGCAGTGTTGACTCAGTAAAGAGTTCCTGGCTGTGGTGGGGTTGTCTGTAGCCGTCCCATCTGCGTTTTTCAGAGGCGAGAAATCATCCTCCCTCAAAACCTCAAACACGACAAAGTTCCTTTAAAACACAAATAATAAATGTATTAAGTAGCAGCACACAGACTTTAAATATTCATGCAATTTATTATTAGATTTGATACAAGACTAGAAAAAAAAAAACCTACCTTGAGAATGGAAAGACATCAAATACAAATTTTTCCATCTTTATGCCATTGGGTTTGGTAGGTTTGACTTGATTGCCACATGTGTCCACAAAAGGCACTTTCTTGATTGCAACATGTTGTTTCAGTTGGCTTTTAAATTTCCTGTGGGATAAGAAGAAAGTAAACATTGCCAGCTATGAGATTGGTCAGGTGTGTACTGTTGGATGCGTCCATTAAAATAGTTGCCTGATCCACTTCAAACTGGGCTGATGAGCGCTGAGACAGAACCAAAATGGGAAAGTTTCCAGTGGGAATAACAGGGTGGTGGGTTTGTCACTATTGTGCTTTTTTTCGCATTACAAGCTGCAATTAATATATATTAGATATTGAAATCATTTGTCATTATGTCATAAATTGTGGTGTCATCATTTGGATGATGCTTCCACATGGCCTGGATGCAAGTATTTTGGTTTTTTTTATTCATATTATGAGCCTTATTTTACTTATATAGCTACACAAAAACCCTACAGGAAAAGAAAAAAAAAATCAGGATGAAATAACACCAGAATTTGAAAATACATTAGCAGCTTCTCCTCCAAGTCCAAATATAAAAATTAAGAATTGATAATCTGACACTGTTTCACTGGGAAAAAGACACTTCTTTAACTTCATCATGTATTTAACCTGCCTTCCTGTCTCAAAAAACTGTGATTAACCTACATCATGGGTTGAATTTTCTGTAGCCCAAAAGGACAGACCACAAAAGTGGATAAAATTCTAGTTTCGTCAGACAACTTGAATTAGCAGAAAGCTAATTATGGATGTTTTGTTTAATAAAGCCAAAAACTATCAAGTGCTTGAGCTTTAACACTTTCCCTATATGTGTTACTAGGGCAACCCATGGAACATTTAGTTTTTGCGGGGTGTCGTTTTGTTTTCCGGTGGCTACAATTGTCACTATTCCGGCAAACTTTGGGAAAAAAAAAAACAGCAAAAATGTATTATATCATAATTTTTAAATTTTTGGAAACTAAAAAATAAAACAAAATATTAAATTTAAAAATTAAAAACAATTTTTAAAATTACAAAAAGAAAGAAGAAACAATAAAATAAAGAAAGAGAAAAAAAAAGAAAATGTATTATGTAATCCTATTGGTTGGCCTAATATCGGCTGTGGTCACCACCTATCACAACATATGTTACATTTGAAAAATGGAACCTGTTCACGTCTTTAGTGATATAACAGAGATGCCACAACTCATCAAGGATACGGGGGGGGGGGGGTGTCAAATGTTGGCGGTATGGGGAAAAGAGTTAAGTGATAGTAAAGGCTCTTACTCTGCCACATCCTGCAGGAAAGCCCTAGTGAAGAAGTGATTGCAGATATTTCCAGCATTGTAGACCAACTCCCCATCTGGACCTTGCAGTTCGGCTGTGTGTGGTTGGATCTCACTGTACTCCACCACCTGGGGAACACCTTCCACCCTGCAAACCACACCCACAGGCTCTGTAGGGTATGCCTTCTGCACTACCTGTCACACAATGAGAAGCAGGAGTCACAAGATAGTCTCTGAATATTCTTCCAGTTTCTGTCTTCTGAGCGACTGCTGTACCTTGGCTCCACAGTCAGCACCTTTGCTAACGCAGAACCCAATAAACACGGGGTCGGCCATCTTGACCAGGATGTTGTCCACACAGTACACGTGCAGGTACTCCACTCCCCTCTTCTTCATGTCCTCCAGGATATTATTGTCCACCAAGGCCTGGTACAGACCACCATTCCCATCTGATAGAGGCACAGGTCAGACCATCACACAACACAACATGACTTTAACACCTTACACATCTTTAATTGGATATTTAATTTTAAGACGAGAACCTACAGGTGAAGAGAGTAAAATTTTTTAAATAACAGATACAGATATAACCATGAAACTTCCTCAGTTGATTATTTACATAACTATGAAAAAATTCTAGTGCAAGTTTTTGAAATGTGTATACTTAATTATGCTATCTCATTAAATGTGTGTGATTTTGCATATATTTTTACTAACTCGATCTGAACCTATGATCAAGTTGGGTACAAAATTCTTTTTCGTTTTGTTTACATACAAGATGAAAAAAATCCAGAGGTAATTTAGGACATTTGCTTTCATTACTTAGGAAATCAAGCGTCCATAGCCTTAAAAATATATAAATTAAAAAAAAAAAAATCAATTTTCACCAATTTTTTAAATTAAAATGTCACATAAATCAGGCAATGAATAATTTATTAATAAATCCCTTTGTAAATATCTTCAGAATACTGCTATGTGCAGTATAAAAGTTTGGTGTACATAGGTGATACCGGTCATGACAGACGTCAGTAAATGGATGAAACTCAGCATGTCGTGTTGGAATGTTAACTTCTTGGTAAACAAACTGCAATAAAATAAACATCTTATTGTATATTTTAAAAATTTTCTTTATAACAACTTAAAAGAATACACACTGAAGGAGTGAATTAGCCTAAAATCTCAAAATTGATCACTGTTTGAAAAATCTGTTTTTACCTGCCATGTGTCGCCTTAAAGCTACACTCATTACCTGGAGCCATGGCGATTTTCCCTTTACTCTGCAGAATGACTTTTCCGTCAAAAGTCACTGCTGGGATCATCCTCTGCTCAAACATCATGATGTTAGATGGTTCGAGGCCAAAGTAGTTGTTTTCTTTGAAGAACGCCTCAGTGGGAGCCAGAGTGAATTCACTGGTCATTATATACCTGAAAGTTAACAGATTATATAAAGCTTAAAGAAGAGCTAAAGCTTGTTTTCTGTCATCCGATTGCTTTCCTTGCAGACCATAGACTCATCTATCTCATCTCATCTTCTTCCGCTTATCCGGGGCCGGGTCACGGAGGCAACAGTCTAAGCAGGGATGCCCAGACTTCCCTCTCCCCAGACACTTCCTC
>JAPTGZ010000005.1:43147743-43168272 GCA_029814645.1 Fowleria isostigma
TGTGTGTGTGTGTGTGTGTGTGTGTGTGTGTGTGTGTGTGTGTGTGTGTGTGTGTGTGTGTGTGTGTGTGTGATGATCAACTCGTGACTCCCAGATCCAAACACGGATCCAGTGGTTAAATACTCCAAAACAGAACGGATAGGAGACGCCTTTATGCAGGTACAGAAACGACCGGAAGTGATTAGTCAGCTTTCACAAAACCGGGCAAATAAATCCGAGGTTTCGGTTCAGACCGCGGACTAAAGACCACAAATACTTTGAGGAAATGCTGTGTCGACTCAGCGTCTCATCAGCTGATTTACCGCCTGACTGTAAAATCCGTCGAGTAGTGCAGAGACCTGTCCAAACTATCTGCTGTCAGTGGAATGGGTGAAACTCCGACAGGTTTTACTCGAGGTGGCCCCAAAGTGTTCGTGCTACAGTTTGTGGGTTAATGTGGTAAGACGATGAACACGGCAGGGACCGTCCACAAAGTGCATGTGACTGACAGGAAGTCACAAAAGAGCAGAACACTGTTGATTCATTTAAAGGGGTGATGTAATGCGAAACCCACTTTTCTTAGCCTTTGGTACATTTATTTATGCATTTGAGGAACCTAATAGTTGATAAAGTATGTTTGAACCCTCCCGGTGTTGCAAATCTATCTCTATATTTATTTTTGGCTGGGTGATTTCTACAACCAGTTTTAATTTCTTCTTTGTTTCGTTTTATCAGTAGTTAGGTAGCTGCATTTACGCAAACAAGGTCCGACAGGCACTGCTCCGATGATGACGTCAGCAGCAGTGGTCGTAGTCCATACGGCTAATTTCCGGTTCGATTTTAAAACACATCTAAAGCATATTTACACCAAATATTTCTACACACCCGTCCATTTCTAAACCTTTAACACGTTACCTGGCCGATTTGATTATGATTTCAGTGATTTTGAAGCAATTTCCATGTATTTTTACTGCCGGAGGTAGATGCTACTTTAGCTCGTTCGGTAATTTCCAGTTCGGGTTTAAACACATTTAAAAGCATATTTACATTAAATATTTCTATACACCAATCTAGAACAGATATGTGTAGACTTTTAACACCTTAACTGGCTGGTCTGAGTATGATTTCAATGCATTTGTATGAATTCCCAGGTTCACTTAGTGGACTTGACGGAGGTGATGACTTGAGAGTGACTGTGGTGGTTAGCATCAGAAGTCGTGGTTCTTACCGGTTCTTCTTCTGTCCTCCAGGTCAGGCTGAAGGCTACAGTTTGCCGTTGTTGCCATCATTGATTATAAATTACAATTTTTATTTTTTTTTTTTATCACTAGACCAGCATAACGTATCCTGAAAACTATACAAACACAGTAAACATCCTGGAGGGGGTGAAGTGGGTCATTGTATTTAAAGGGCCAGCGCTCAAAACCACCTGTTTGAATTAATTAGTCGTAAATGGACTTGAACATGGACCTGTGGAGTTTCGTTAAATGACGAATTCAGACCCAAACATAGCCTTTACAGCTTATGTGAACCACAAAGAAATGTTTTAAAATGCAAAATTACATTCTTTAAAGCATAATATAACTCCTTAAATGAAAATTAACCTACTGCCAGGAAGGAATGTTCGGAAGAGGATTATTGAGCCACTGGAAAAAAGTATAAACATTTAGGTCATATATATATATATATATGTATATGTGGGTGATTCTATAATTGGAGATACATTTGGCGTCCGAAATAATTTTTTTTTCTCTTTTGTTAAAGTTGTAAAAAAATATATATTTTGATGATACTTTGTTGCTCACTTGTAATAATCAAAATATTTTGCAGGTCATATGAGTATAATAAATTTATAAATAAATGATTTATACATGCGAACATCATGATTTCTTGTTGTCCGAACTTGGTCACTTTTTTTTTTCTGTTCAGAAATCTGTAAATGTGTGTAATATTTTTTATAAAGCCGGGGCGGCTGTGGCACAGTTGGTAGAGCAGGTCGTCAAATGAATAAATGTCGGTGGTTCAAATCCCGCCTCAACTGTCCACATGTCGAAGTGTCCTTGGGCAAGACACTGAATCCTAAATTGCTCCCAGTGAGGCATGGCAGCAGCCACCCACTGGTGTGTATGTGTGAGAATGTGAGATTTGTATTGTAAAGCGCTTTGGGCACCATTAATGTGCAGAAAAGTGCTATATAAGTACCGACCATTTACCATATTTTTTTTTGCAAATATGTAATATTTTCTAGTCCATTGAAATTATGTCGCTTCCGCTAATGGACAAGGACTGAAGCAGTGTAACGTATGTGTATTCTTCTCCGTGGAAATATTTAAGCCTAAATGTTACTTGTACCAACAGTATATTTTTAGTATGTCAGTTTTGTTTCAGTAGTATCATAGGGACAGCGGAAATGTCAGTTAAGACAATATGTCACTTAAAAGTCTTTAAATCATGATTTAAGAAATACCATGTGCTCTTAGCAATTTATGCTAGCATGCAGAGTGTACATGTTTTTTTTCTGTCAATTAAACAACAAATTCCAAATGCTTTCTCATATATACTAAGTTAAAATTCACTTTCAAAGTTTCACAATCAACTTCTAAGGACAATGGAAATTGCTGCTTGGTATAATGTTTTTTTTGCTCCATGCATGTGTGATGAAAGTTTTAAGCTTGATAAACATTAACAACATAAATCTGACCAAAGGCAAACATTTTAAATTTTAAAGCAAAAAAGTAGTTTTTATCCACTCCAACAGTCAACATTGTAGAGTAAAACAAAAGTCTTCAACAGGTTCAACACTGAACTATTTTATTCAACAGGTGATGTCATACAAGCATAAATATTTTTTTCAACAAACATTCTTTCAGTGAATGCATCGACAACTACTGTACAATTATTCTCACATAGTCATTCCTGCATCATTGTCACTTACAGCTAGCATATTAAAATAAAATAGAAATATATATGCTGAATACATTTTTTGTAAACTATGCCACCATTTAGCAATGTACTGTACATTGTAGTCTTTAGTTTGTATCATCTACAGTAGTAGCTCCCGTACATTTCAAGTTCCTTTTTTAAGACATTAGAGCAGGCTGTTACACTGTACAAAATATGGAAAAACATTTAGCCAAAGAGTGACATCATTCTGTGTCACTGCTTTATGCATATATATCAGAGCAAGCGTTCAGATAGACGTCAAGCTGTGCCAAGAAGACCAAGGAGAAAAGCTGAGGGGATGTTTGCTTCCAAACCTTTGAGCAAACTGAAACCCATCACCTGCCCTCCACTTCTTATGAAGACACAATGTGATTTTAAAAGCAGACATGGTGGTCAGGTAAGGCGACTGACAAAAGCAGCCTGGCACTGTGAAGGTCACAGACAGTCCAACGTGTACGACTGACGAGAAGGGTACAGATTGTACTTTTAATCACACATTTGTCCTTGCAGTATTCTGGTACAGTATTTTTCACCTTTGAAATCCAGCTCAGACTAAAGCAATTTTTTTTTTCTCATAATATCCAGCTGTGCTTTGTGCCTCAGGCATTTTCAACTGAAACACAGGTTTTTGTTTTTTTTGCTTTTTTACAGTTATCGTCTTAGAGACTACCGCTGATCACAGGAATGTTTGAATGTTGAAGCACATCACAGGTGCTTCAATCAAACAAGCCAGAGTCGCCTGAATACACCACTCATCATGACACACAGATCACACATTACGTCATAGATCCTGTTTATAAAATAAATAAATAAATAAATAAAGTAATAAATAAAAAAAAAAACCTAATTAAAGCAGAGTACCTTAAAGTGCATTCAATGTACCACAGAACTTTAATTCCTCTACTGTTGCGGTTAACAGAGGCTCAGCACAAGGCACTCATGGCAATCTGTGACCTTTTGACACAGGTGTCAGTCATGTTGGGAGTGTTACGTCTGCTTGGACGTTGAATGTGAGTCAATGTTTAATACAAGAATGGAAACTGTAACTGAAGGGACAAAGGAGAAAGCAGCTGTTATAAATAATTTAATTAGGTTTCTCCTGTGGCTTCAATGACATGTGAATTGTCCAATAATATGTGGCAAGAACAAAGAGAACCGGGCAGGCTTTAAACCCCAGACTGCCGGGTGAGAGTCACGCACGCTAACCAGTCAGCCAAACGGATATGACTTTGGCGGACTCGTTAGTGTGTGTGACTCTCACCTGGGAGTCTGGGGTTCGAAGACCACCCGGGCCTTCTTCGTCACTGCAAATACAATATTGTTTGGTGGCGATATGTGAATATAGTTGTTGTAAAGGGTCCAATTTTTTAAAATTTAAGTCTCCTACAACCTTTATCAAACTCCATGACAGCAGAGACAAAACTTTAAATTCTCTAATGCACAAAATGTTTGCAGAGTGATCCAGATGAACAAAGCAAATCGGACAGAGGATGCAATACACTGTGCAGAGACATACAATATCATCATACATTATGATAGATGAAACAGATTTTGTTTCTGTATTTAATCGCTTGCAGATCTTCATTCAGTCAATATGAATAGATGTTTCATAAGGGCCAATGCAGCTGTTGATGATGCTGGTCACAAACACAGGCATGCAGGATAAACAGCTCATGAACAGCATTTGAACCATTTCATCATTAAACTGAACAAAGCTGCATAACGTTCAACAAGGGGACACTGACATGGGGCGGCTGGCAGGCTCTCAGCTAAACACAATGGAACAGTGTGGAACATTATGATGCACAATGGGAGTTTACACTATCTGCCTATGTTTGGTTAGTAATGTGCAATTTTCCCAGTAAGGGCTCCTGGGAAATTGTTCTGCAAAGCCCTTCAAGACAACAGACCAACAGGATGGCTCCTGCCACATTGTCAATGTCCAAGTATGTTTTACTGGCAGACCAGTAAACCACTTCATCAAGTTCACATAAACTTTATTTCCCCTAATCTAAGATTATGTTAGCAGCTATTAAAGCAGTGCTAAAAATGCTTTAAATAACAACAAACAGAAATTGTATCAATCAAGTGCAAAGTTACCATCCTGTCTGCTTTACAAGGTGTCTTTCAGGTTTCATAGAAATACTAATAATTTGATTAAATTGTCTTAAATTCCAGCTGCTCGCTTCTCAGAATCCAATTATTTGACCCTTTGGGTCAAAAGAAAAACCTTTAAAAGCCTTTGAGCTGCTGACCCTCCTCACTTTGACTGGACCCCTAGTGCGATCTTGAGGTATTCGTAGACTACGTAGCTGATGCTTACTGATGGAATGACCTTCATGAAGTTGGGCGCCAGGCCTCTGTAGAGTCCCATAGGGCCTTCGGTCCTTACAATGTGTTTGAATAAACCACTCATGCTCATTTGAGGACCTCCTTCCAGGGTCGCTGCAGAAAAAGAAAGAGGACACCTGATTAAACACAGCAACACATGCAAGACGAAGACATAACAAGAGAGAGAGATGTTAGATGAAACTCAGGAAAAGCTGCAGAAGCAAGAAACTCTACAGTGACCTACATTATGAAGTAGTACTTTATTGTATATATAGTAAAAGCATATGGAGAAGGGGTCAGGTAGAAAAGTAGTAAAGTAGCAAATCTAAACACTGATATGACATAAGAAAATATAAGCTTAATTAAGAGTAAATAGATTTTAGATTGTTATATGGATACACACACACTACAGACTTTCTCAAACCACTAGATATTAAACATTACAACAATATTGCAAAGTTCAGTTAAATAACATTACCTGGATCTTTCTGGATATTTTTACATTAATTACGTGGGAGACAAGATTTTTAGACTGTTGGTCTAGCAGGATTTCTCCAAGTTTTATTATTAGCCATGGATTACTATCAAGGTCAAAACTCAACTGTGTGGCTGAAGTCATAAAAATAGCTTCAATCATTCAGTAACTTTGCCTGGAGTGACATTAAATACACTGTAAGACTGACCTTGTGCTTGCATTCGAGTCCGGACCAGAGCCAGTGGGTAACTGGCTAACTGGCCACATGTGCTGGATGTGGTGCCACAAGCCAAGAGCACAAACACTCCTGGGTCAGGACTGTCTATGGCAAAGCGCTGCAGCCAGGAATTCTTAAGAGTCTGAGACAGAAGAGAGGACAGACATTCTGGACAATCTACAAAAAGAAAACATCAATATAAGGGAAGTCCTGTCTCGGCAGTAGACACTCACCTCGTATACAGCCAGGTCGATGCCAGCGTAGGGGATGATGCCTAGCATGTTGGGGACATAGCCTTTGTAAAAAGCGGCAACACCTTCCTTCTGGAAAATATGTTTGGCACAATCCAGGATGCCCTGGTACTGGCCCGTCCTCCTCAGCGCTAACCGTGTCTTTAGGACCTGAGAAGACAGAAAATCATGTCAGGCCTGACACATCAATTCACCCTCACGTTTTGTCCAAGAGTCGTAGAAAATCTTTTACACTATATATACACCGTGCATTATCTTTCACATTTAAATAAGTAGTGTGTTATGAACCTCTTTTACATAAATGACTTGCTCACACTTTGTGCAAAATTGAAGGTCTGTGAGTCTGCGTGTGAAGGTCTGTTTTCCTCCAGAATAGAGGTCACAGTACAGTTTCACATCATGGATTCAAGGCTAAAAGTTTAAATGGGCAGTCAGTCACAAGACAAGATGACTCCAGCTGGATAGTTCTGCATACAATCACAATGAGTTATGAGAGACAAACAATCCTTCTGACTGAGGAGTATTTGAAAATCTCTTTCTGCGTCAACTGTGTCTCTTACCTCCATGGGGTAGATGCTGCTCTGAGCGATTGCCCCGGCCAGAGAACCTGCCACCAGCCTCTCTGTGATACCTAGCGTCTCCTGGTTGCTTCCAATCAATCGTTTAATCTGACAAAAATATGAGGAACACAGGCATGATTTCCATTCACAGCAGAACAACATGTGATATGTGTAAAAGGCTTAGAGCGGAGCCACAGACCCTTCATTACTCACCTGTTCGTAGGCCATAAACTTGATAGCAGACTCTGGGGCGATTTTAATGACATTGATGCCGTTGCCTCGCCACAGTGATCTCACACCACCCTCCTTGATCATCTGGCCAAAGCCACCAGCGATACGCATGCTGTTGTTTTTGGAGGCATGAACCTGTGGAGACCAGAGTCAGCATTATAGTCACACAGTCCTAACTAATCAACTTCCTTCTGTTTCACGATCCCCTCCTAGAACCAGCTCCATCCAGTAGCTGTGTGTTGCCTTTTACCTGCATGAGCACTTTGAGTCTATCGAGAGGAGCGGTGCAGGTCCGAGAGACTGCCCCTGCTCCTCCTCCGGCCACCAGGTGTCGCCACCACATGCCTGTTTTCTTTTCCTCTGCTGTGAACTCATCTGGCACTAACAAACTTTCACCAACATCAAAGATCTACAAAGAGAGCAAAGGGTTAAAGTTTTCATACTGTTTTGTGTAAATCTGGTATGTTCTGAAGAAAAGTGTGATGTCTGTACAGGGTATGGTGGGATAAAGCTACATTTAAGTTGTCGGCTACCAAGTCTGAACTCATACTCTGTGAGTACTGGCACAATGAGGCTGTGAGGAGTACCGTGGAGTGTTTCCAGTAGAGGATGATCTCAGGAATGTTGTCTGCTGGATGCAGGAGGTGGTAATCTCGCCACTCATTCCAGTCAATCGTCATTGTGCCATTTTTATCCATGCTGGGGGAATAACGACACAGATGCATAATGTTAGAAATGGGACAGTTTTTGGCAATAGAAAGAACAAACTGTGTCCTCACATGCACTGTGATCCCATATTGACCTCAATTATTTGTCAATATTGTGCCAGAACTGAATCACCACATATAACCAAATAAATGTTTGTTTTTCCAATTTTATATTTCAACCAGATACAGTGGTGGCATCAGTATGGCACTGATGAAGCAGACTATAGAGGCTACTACTTACTACAGGATAGGGGCCCAGATATGACCCCTCCTTATTCTGAGACCAGACAGAAAGAGGGAGAGACACACACACAGACATGAGGTTAGAAAGACAAGACAATATCATGGGCCAAAAACCTCATTTGAGAAGAGCTGATGAAGGAAGAGCAACAGAGGCCACCATGTCTGACTGAAATAGGCTGAGATACCAGATACCTAGAACCTGTAAATATGATTTAAACATACCAGTAGACAGTCTAAAAAGGAGAATAACTTTCAAAATGCACCAGAAGAACTTGGTTACTGACTTCATCAACAAATGTGAACAAAAGTAGTCTAACTGTTACTCAGTGGTTTAGATCTACAGTTGCATTATTAGGACAGCTCTAAAGTTACTGAAATTGTGGGCTGTCACTGATGTTTAAAATGACGATTTTACCAATATTATTTTCTGGGGGGGGTTTCTGTTTATTGCTGTTTAATTCTCACTTTTGGAGCCAAATAAACAAAGACACTTACATTAAAAAAGTATATAATAATAATAATAATAATAATAATAATAATAATAATTACAACAACTGATCTAGCTAGGCTCTAGCTGATGTCACTAAGTAAGGCAGACACTGTTGATCATCCCTACTAAATATCAGAACATTACATACTAGTAGTAAGAAAATGTTGGCCTTTATAGTTTGGCGAAACTTGAACATGCACCGTCTACTACAGGAGACTGTGTGATACAGCTGAATTTTTCACAAAAGACAGAGAAACTTTTGTAACCACCGCTTTTCCAATTGCTGTGGTAAAAAATGAACTTGTCTTTACAACAATTTAAAGACACCAAAATAATCCTTATGCAGAGGAGGTTATTGATGTTGTACATATAAGAGATTGGAGAGGCAGATTAAAACAACAGGCAAATAATGTTACATCACATTTCCACCAACTCCCCAAGAATCACAACTGGTATAAAAATTATATTTTAAAGTCTTCTTCAAGGAAAAAAAGACAATAATAAAACTGAATTATAACTTCTGGGCTGTTGAAATACAGAGAATTGACCCTGTCACCAGGTTAATTTAGGTGTTTTTACTTTTATGCACACTCATATACGATATCCAAGTTGAGTAACAACTGTATCTTTTGTTATTATTTATTTATTTATTATTTTTTCCTCATTTCTTGTTATATACATTCGACTATATTTTTAAGTTATATAATGATAGTTTTAAGGTTTTTTATGTTTGTTTTCCTTTCTGTCTGATAATTGATATGGATTTTGTTTCAGGGAATGTTCAATTATATTGTTAAAAATGTAAATGCATAAAATAAAAAGTACAAAAAAAAAGACAATAAAATCTAATATTTCATATTATGGTAATATTCATGATCATATGGTTTTGTGAAAGATGATTACAGATTTGATAGATTTCAATGGCAAAAGCAGTGCAACTTATTAAATTGTCTTGTTTATCAGCAACACTTTATGCAGTGAAATACATCCAAGTTTTAAAGACACAACATAGGATGAAGCGTACAGTAAGATCTCTGACAGCTTAAAAGTTTCTATCTAGTTTCTGTTTACTGTGTCTGTTGAAAATATTACAGAAAAGCAGACTCATAAAACAAATGCATCGATCTATTAAGTGTAATGGAGTCACAGTCTAACCTTTTGAGAATCTTCTCAGCCTGTTCCTCAGAGATGTTCACTCCCAGGTCACGAAGGGATTGCATGATTTCCTGAGAGTCGATCCGGCCTGAACCACAGAAATGCATTCTTAAAGGGAGACTGATTTTACACATAAAAGTCAATCACAGTTACTGCTTCTCAGTCCGTGAAAACAGCTTTGGTGAAGACTGGATGAAAAATTATTAAGTTTTATCTTGCTTTTGGTTGCATTATCAGAAAGGTAGTAATCAGTTGCAACCTTACCGTCATTCTTCTTGTCCAGACTCTTGAAAACCAGTCTGAGTTTCTTCTCATGGTCTCTGAGGTAATGTACAAACTCTTCAAAGTCTAGCTGTCCATCCAGGTCTTTGTCGCCTGCTTTTACAATTTTCTGAAAGGAGGCATAGGATAAAAGAAATGTTTAAAGGATGTGAACATAAGTAATGACTAGGACAATGGCAGGGACATGAGTCATCAGCACACTTCAGTAGACATGATGCATTAGTAATATATCAAGTAGCATAATCTGAAAAGGATATTAACCAACTCTACTGTTATTAAAGTAATCACTCATACACAGAGATGTGACAGACAGAGATTAGAGCATGGCAGCTTCAGCCACCTTCCACCATCTGTGCTTTGTTGATTCAAGCTGCAGATCAGAGCACTTTACAACCATCTCACACATCAGCTTATTTGTCATTTCAGACTAGATGACCAGGGAGCTTTTTGCTGATGTGACATGTTCGCCCAACTGGAAGGATTTTTGCGCAGAAATAAAAACAAGGAACACACAAAATACACTTAAGAGGCAGAAAATGGAAACTTGTAGGGTGGGGACAAACAGTGAGGCATCCCGAAAAAAAAACATCTAAATGTTTGTCCATCAGTGAAAGCACCTGAGCAGTGCTTTGCCAAATGCTACTGAGGGGGAAAAAGTAAGCAGGCGTTAGTTCAGACTCAACCATGTGCACCACTGAACACAGATTGGAGCCCAGACCATCGCTTAGAAGAACTGTATGTGTTTTTCCACTGAACCATTAAAGGCTAAATGTACTACTTAATTTACCAAGCAAACACATTTAGCAAATGTATAAGTCCTGGTGATGAGCTACCACACTTCAGACTTTGAAAGCACAAAATAAATAACATACATGAAGAAATTTGACATTCTTGGTACAGTATGGTATTGGAATTTGAAGATTTTGTGGCTCATGAGGATATATAGACCACTATGAACAGAGGAGATGGACACTAGCCATGAGTGAATGCCATTAAGTAGATACACTCAGATTAAGTGATCGCTAATAAAAACTTTTTACTGGTATCTGCAGAACTTGACGCTAATTGTAGGTGTGATGGCTGATTTAAGGCCCGACTTTCATTGTGTGTAGCAGCTCAACAAATAAAAATTGTACCAAGAATTAGGTAGCCTTTTGACCCACCTCTGTTCTATAAAATGCTACTACCATTGACATCCTCCTACCTGTTGAAATTCCCTAGGTGGAGCCACCATAATTAATACCGTGGTCTTCTTTGGAGTGACTTTACTTTTATTTGCATCTTTACTGTCAAAGGACTGGGTCGTCTGTCCCTCATGAACAGTTCGCTCTCCACAGTTCCCAGTAGCTCCTGTCTCCGTCTCCCCTGGCAACTGGGTTTCTTCAGGCCTACACTCTGTCCTGCCAAAAAGTCTCTGGCACAGTAAGCCCAGCATGTCCTGCAGCATCCTCAAACTGGGACTCTGTGAAGAATGAATACGCAGCAGACTTTTGTCCGCTCACAAAAAAAGAAACGCCACAAAAGTGTTGGATACAGCAGAGAGTAAAACTAGCAGAAGTATAGAAAGGTCAGTCGAGGACAACGCAGGACTGCAGAGAGGGCTACTCCGCTTTCTTCCACTTCACCGCTCAGCATCTTTTCCCTTTATTGGGTCTTTTCCTCATGAAAAATGAACTGTTGTGAAACGTCCAATCAAAGGAGTACAGACATCAAATAGAGCAGAAGAAGAAACGCCGACTCCAGCCTAACTCATGCCATATTACTTTGGGTTTAAGTCAAGGCATGATTCAAAATGTTTCACAAAATGTAAATATTTCATGTTGAATATAGAAAAAAATATTCTCATCAGGAACAGGCAACGAGGATTTGCCACATAGCTAACTTCAGTATCAGGAGCCAGAGAAATGCAGCAACGAGACGCACTAGAAATCTGCATCCTCACTGCAGCCGAGTCCAACCAATCACTGGAGCTCATACTGGCAGGTCCCACCGTAGAGCAATGGAACGAGGCCCTCAGCCAATGAGGGGCAGGATACCAGTGTGGTAATAATTCCATGCCTTGAATTGTCAGTCACACAGGGAGGAGGGAGGAAGTAAAGAGCAGGGTTTCCCCTCTGCCTCCCCTAACAGCAGAAAAATCTGCTGAGTGATGCCTGGTCCTCCTCCTCATTCTGAGTCATTCAGCACATCGTCAGCATCCAGCAGGCGAACCCATCCACCTAAAAACCAACCTGCCATGCATTTTAATTCTGTTCATGTACAGGGGAACTACAGAGTGACACAGCACAGGCCCCTCTGTTGTAAAAATTCTCATGAAGCTCAGCTACTTTCTGCAGATGTACAAACTCCACAGTGTGCAGGGCATATTGATGCTGGTGTTATTGATTAGCCTATTAACAGGAGAGATCAGTCTGTAGACCATTAAACCTACAAAAAGCCTAGGCCTTTCCAGATGTGTCCCTGTTCAGCAATATCTGTGCTGAACAGAGCATGTATGTGTGAATGAGCAATGCCTAAGACATACTGCTGTGCTGTACTACTTTACTACAGTACTTTAAAGGATATGGAAACTTAATAACAAAGAGTAATGAAATTTGAGTAGTTAGCTATATTGTGAATGCTATGATATTCAGTTTGTTCTTCAAGTCACATTCCAATGTCACCTAAGACATCCGTGCAGAATTTTCTTTTTTATCACTCACACAAGGAGTCTGAGTGAATCAGTTATAGTAATATATTAAAATATAGTAAGATATGATAGATCAGAGCCTTTGGATTTGTGGAAGCTGCAGGACTTACAATATTTACAGAGCATGACAGCTCATCTTTTAGTTGGAAAACAGTGGTCTGGATTCACAGACTAGCCTTTTTTTAATCTTGCTTTAGGGATAATTAGAGGTTTGTGTGTCTGTGTAACCTTATAACTTTGTTTATCCTCTGACTTTCCACATGATGCCACTATGAGGTTTTTGACTTAAATATCTTAACAGACACTACATGCATGACTGTGAAATAATTAGTCAAAATGCCATTTTATGTTTAACAGATTAATACACAAATTGTTACAGGCATAGGCCTCTGAGAAAACACATACTTTCATCTGACCAAGAACATTGAACGGTCTTTTAGTACAGACATCCTTCAGTGCTGTTCCGCATTATTCTGACTGTTCACAGATTCCAGGCTCCATTTTCTAGACCACTTCTGGCATTTTTTGTATTTATTTATTTTTTTCATCCAACTGGTTGTTTTCCAAATTAACAGTTAGGCCTAATCCTTCTTGGTCTGGCTGACAATTAACATCCAGCATATAAAAATACCAAGGGGCAAGTGTAGATTTGAGAGGACATCATGTCAACCACGTTTTTTTTTGCAGCACAAATAACACCGTCTATTGAGTCAAACAGTAACTGAAATGGACAACTTTGTTGGCAAATGATTTACTATTTCAAGGACTTGCATATGTATGAGTTACTGTAACTGACTTCTCACCACAGTGAATGTACACACACCTTGCATATTTTATAGAGAAATCTGTATAAAAAGAACCAGTAACAGCCAAGTTTTAATTGAGGTACACAAAACCAAATCCCATTCTCAAATTTTTAAGTTGTGTAGCACACCTATGACTTGTAAAGGAGGTTAATCATGTGACCTCTGTGACTTTGACATTTGCCACAATGTCAAACTGCATTCAAGAGGCACCATTATGCTGGATTATATGGCTATCCTCAACAAACAAAGAGCGACATTTCTAGAGAAGCAGGATTTCCACAACCTGCTTTTCAATCAGCTGCCTGTGGGCCGTCGACACAGGTCAGGGAGAAGGCAGTCTCCATTTCTGTTGCATGGTTACCTATCTACAGTTTGATCAAACATGCACTTTTAACTTTTAACCTGATAAAAGAGCAAAAAACAGAGAGCAGTGACTCAATCAAGAGAACATGTAGAAACTCTGGGTATCCTATCACTCGTAGACACCTTTTGTTGTGATAACAGCTTTTCACTCAGCTAGTCTGCTTACAGTCCCCATCTTTGCTTAATGTATCTACACAGTGTATGTGAGTGCATACAGCCCACTGAGAGCTGTTGTAAAAAAAAAACCCAAAAACAAACAAAAAAAAAAACCTGCTAAAATAAATTAATTCCAACAAATAAAAAGGTAGGTTTCATCTAAGACAGTCAGTGGTTTACTGGATCACTTAATTAAAATTTGCTATGACTTTACTTTCCTAGATATTAACATTACCTTCTACAACACTGTCCATTTGTCAGCTACTGATACTACTGATATACTGTTTTATTGCATCAGTGACAGCATTACTAATCTCCGTTACCGTACCAATAATTCTTCTGCAATGTGTGGTTTTAACATTGCATCCACCTAATTGAGCAACAATTTTAACGTTTACAGACCTGGAACTATTTTTATAGTGATTTCCATTTTTTTTTTCCTCTACATTTAACCTTTCCTATGTGAATTATTGCCATCTATTATAATATTGTCCACTACATTTTGCATTTGTCAGTGAAAATGATGTATTTTCATACATTTCATTTACTAATCATATAGCCCACATGTTCATGAAAGCAGACCATTATGAAAAAATAGAGAAAACTGATTTAAAGGTGACTTTTTAAGCAGAACATATTATTAACCAAACATAAAAACAAGAATCTAAAGCACTTGTCAAACTACATGTTTTTTTTTACTTGTGAGTCGAAGTTGTAGAAGAGGACAACACTTACACTTTCACTAAGAAATCTCTTATTTTTTTTTTTTTTTTAAAGACATATCTTGTGAAAAGTTAAGAAGCTGCATTTTACCCGAGTTATTTCAAAGTAATGATAGGATTTGTGGTTAAAAGTGATTAAACATATTTTAAAGAAGCTTCAGGTTGCTGGTGGCTGTTTGAGGGTTTATTTGCATTTCATTTGTATAGCACTTAGGGACAGTCAGACACATAAGATAACTCTGAATATTCAAAGACAGTTTCCCTCCAGTATGAAGGTGTTCGACTCACCATCAGCTCATGTTCGGTGCGGTGTACTCCCAGTTTTCTGAGCCCAATCGTCAGGTCGTTGACACAGATGCCCCCATCACCGTTCACATCCAGGACCTGGAACAGCACCTTGAGTCTGTGGTCCTGCTCGGAGCCTCCACATATGTCACACGGCTGGACCGACCGGCTGTGGTCCGACTGCCAATCGTCGGTCCCGGGCTGGCGGGTGACGGGTCCATGCGGGGCGGCTTTGGAGGGGTCCACGCCGTGACCTCCTCCTCCTCCACCGCCGCCCGGGTCGACCCCTGGGTGGGTCTCGGTCGAACGGCACTGGCAGAAAACATCACCGAGTAAAGGGGGTATCAACGAACCGTGCTGGTGCATCATGTGCTCGTCCTGGATAGCTCCACCGTGGGCCGGCTACAGCCTCCGTCAGTCCCCGTTGTACTAGCGCCCAGACTACCACGTCACATGCTCCTCCATTTCAGCCGGCTTCGAAACCAAAAGCTATTACCACATATGATGAGAGCTTACAAACCCGACTCTTACCAAAAAAACACAACTCACTAAGGACGGAACACGAGGCGGTAAATTAATCCCAGTTTGTGTT
Source organism: Fowleria isostigma (assembly GCA_029814645.1). Taxonomy (NCBI): domain Eukaryota; kingdom Metazoa; phylum Chordata; class Actinopteri; order Kurtiformes; family Apogonidae; genus Fowleria; species Fowleria isostigma. The sequence continues at coordinate 43,163,221 of JAPTGZ010000005.1, forward strand.
TAAAATGACCGACCGGTGTTGTCTGTTAAACCGACGTGTTAGCGATGCCGGCCGGCGAAAACAAACGCGGTTTCGTCGGGATGAAGCGGACTCCTCAGCTGACCGTCTGCTAAAATACCATCACAGCATCGTACACTGGAGTTTATCCACGGCCCAGACGGATAGTGCGAAGTATGAGAGAATAATTTCTTGTGTCAAATTTAAGGGCATATGACGATAGAGCGCTCTCCGGTGTCTCAGCGCCGTTAACTCACCCGGCGTTAAGCAGAAAAAGATATTTGGCTCCAGGAACCGGCCGGGTGCGTCCAAAGTCTCGTACTGCAACGCGAGATTATGGCGTCAACCCGGCCACATCAAACGTTAGGGATTACCTAGATGACTGAACGCATGCAAGTGGACTTAAAAGGACAAGACCTGCCCCTCAGGAAACAACCTGTCAAGTATCGAATGGGTCAATATATCACTGAGGAATTTTTGAAGTCCATGGGATATATCTTGCATACATCTTTAGTAGAATAGTTCAGTTCAGTTTAGTTTAGTTTAGTTTAGTTCGGTGTAGTTTAATTTATTTGGAATAAGCAACAACAAAAATAATCCTAGTGAGTTAGTAGAAATAAAAACAAATTACAAGAAAACATTAAAGAAAAAAAAACGTATACATGTACACGAAAACAAAGGGGGAAGTAGAACGTATTTAATCCCACCCCTTCACCACACAACAGTCTATCCTCTAGTTTCTTATCGGCATAATAATATATGACAAATTAAGTCTTTTGGGTCTTTTGTAAATAATTAACCACTTACCTTCACATACATGTAAAACATACATTCACATACACACCTGGCATACCAGAAAAGTAGATAAATACATACATACATCTTTGAAGACAACACAAAATGAATTCACAATAAAGTAAATAAGAAAAAGTGAACAACAGCAATCAAATTACTCAAAAACAAACAAACAAACAAACAAAAACAAAACAAACACAGTAACCATCTGGTAGGTTTTCAGACACCTTCAGTTTTATTAAAAGTGAAAGAACTAATGGCCCACACTGTGTATAGTGGGGGTGGGGAGCTGTTGACCTCAACTGAGGATATAGTTGGGCGGTGGAAGGAATACTTTGAGGAGCTTCTTAATCCCACCAACGCGTTTTCCAGTGAGGAGATGGAGCCAAGAGGTTGGGGGTTGGAGGGACCAATCTCTGGGGGTGAAGTCGCCGAGGTAGTGAAGCTACTCCGTGGTGACGGAGCCCCGGAGATTGATGAGATCCGCTCTGGGTATCTCAAGGCTATGGATGTTGTGGGGCTGTCTTGACTGACACGCCTCTACAACATTGCATGGTCATCGGGGGAGGTACCTCTGGAGTGGCAGACCGGGGTGATGGTCCCCATCTTTAAAAAGGGGGACCAGAGGGTGTAATCCAACTATAGGGGGATCACACTCCTCAGCTCCCCCAGTAAGGTCTACGCCAGGGTACTGGAGAGGAGGGTCCGGTTGGTGGTTGAACCTCCGATCGAGGACGAGCAGTGTGGTTTTCGTCCTGGACGTGGAACCCTGGACCAGCTCTGTACCCTTGGGATTTCCACGGAACAGCTGGTGGAAGTGGCTGGGGAGAGGGCTGTCTGGGCTTCTCTGCTGAGGCTGCTGCCTCCGTGATCCGGACCTTGAGCCAGACAAGCGGAGGACAACGGACGGATGGATATATGATATTTAGAAGAATTTTTCTGTAAAAATGCCATGTGGTGTTATGGTTATGTTGATTTTAGGTCTGAAAACAGCAAAAATGTCAACTACGTTAATTTGTAAAGGTAACTCAGAAAGTCTCTCAGTTATTTATTGACCCAATTATACCAAAATTTCAATATATGATATATGAATCTGATGAAACATATTCATTCATTACTGGAACTGTATCATACTGGCGACACCTGCTGTTTTATTTACTTAATGTCCTAAACTAACAATTTATTTATTTAACCTTTATTTAATCAGGAAGTCCCTTAAGATAAAATCTCTTTTTCAAGAAAGACGTAACCAAGAAGCACATCAGTGCGACTAAACAGAAATGAACAGACGGAATTATCTACATAACATATCATTGTCAAGGTATGTAAAAGCATGCAGAGCACATGTATTTTTCACAACATTAACTAAGGCTGTGGTATTTTATCCTAGAAACCTGTCAGTCAACCAATAATTCTAAGGCCTGAAACTGATACATTTGATTGGTGTCAGATTCCACATTACCTGTGAAGTCGACCTGTGTTTTCTTTCTTAACTCACCCATAAATTCCGAATTGAGAGGGTTTATTGAGTTCATACATTTGCCAAAGTATGTGTACCTCATATTGACATATGTATTACTTCAAAACATTTTCTGTCATTTGGTTTTTTGATGGTGGTTGGAGCTAAATATAAATAACCCAGGTCTGTGGGGTCTAATCTAATCTCATGTTAAACAGTGAGTAGCTTGATTGGTTTTGAGAGTTTATGGTCTGTAAAACCATATGAAAATGTCAAAGATCTGCACTTTTGGTTCCCCTATAGCTGCTGCTTACATATAAACAAACAGAATTATAATACTAAACTAAGTTTATTATTTTCTACACCAAATAAATTCATTTAAATGCCAGCTGTCCCTACGGTGGTAATATCTGATACTTTCTGATAATGATCTCTACCATCTCTGACCATTCTCCATTCTTTGGGATCAATATATTATTGTATGCCATCTGTGTACATTCACATCACATGAAGAAAAGTGTTTCACAAAGGAGCTTTAATGTGTTTTAACCTCCCAGGCTAGGACATTTTTCAGTGTGTCCGTCTATCGCCATTTCCTTGTGCTTCCTGCTCATATTCTACATCTGCAGTTCTGCTGTAAGTGGTCCTGTGAGTCTCATCAGCCCAGATCACTCTAATTCTTCTTATCCTGGGTGACAAAGACTGATTGATTAGAAATGTGACTAAAACTCACATTTCTAATATTACACAAAATGCTGTAGATTTAATAAAGCAGGTTTGGTGTTGCTGTGAGTGTCAACAAGCTACATTATTTAGACAGGGGGTCTCCCTCACAAAGACACTGCATTGCTCTTGTCTTTCCTGAGACAAAATCAAGATAAAATGTAAGTTAGCCACCACATCACCCACTCCTTTAACCATATCTAAATAGACTGGCAGGTTTGTTACAATATAACCCACAAGGCCAACAAAATAACTTTGCTTTCTGACTGCAAAGGCTTGAAGTTGAGTCAATATTGGGGATAGATGGTGTTCAAATGACCAGCTACAAAGTGATAGTGGTGTCTTTTTGTACTATTTTTTTAAACTTGTCAAATATTTTGTGCCGATATGTCAGCTCAAAGTATTATTTTCTACTATTACAAATCCAATCAGCAGGGATCTGTTTATTTAAGTGCTGTAAGAAGTTGTGGCAGTACAATCCAAAAGGTACAGCTACTGGAGGCAATCTTCTTGTTATCTAATGAGTTAAATTTCAACTTGTAGCTCCTGGCAAGACTATACAGCACTCTGCTGTGACCAAACTGGTGAGGAACTAAAAGCTATGATAAATGCATTTTAACCTCCCAGTCATTATTCCGTAACATGTTTTCAAACTTGCAATTCAGTAGATTTCAAGAAAATGACACCCCCTTTCAATCTCAATTAGCTAGTTTTAGTTTGTTTTTGTTGTTCTTCTCCAATACTTTTACATCCCTGCCTTGTCTGCATTGGAGCCACATATGAGTAAACACTTAAGAGAATGTTATGGACTCCTTACAGCAACAGATAGATATCTATACATAAAATAATAATAAATGATAATCATGAATCTCTTTTTTCCATTTAAAGTGCTTAAACTTATCATCACAGAACCTATAACCTTGTGTGTGTTTCTTTATAATACATTTACTGTTTAATGCATTGTATTTATTAATTTTCAATTAATCAGTCACCATTACTTCATATGAACTTTCACTATCTACTATTATCCTATTGCTATTCATATTTATAATCTTTAAACTTATCAATACACACCCTAACCCAAACTAAACTTATCTTGTACAATTTGCTTGCATCCTGAAAGGGTTGATGTGGTGATGGAACTTCCATTGACTGTAAAACTACCCCTGCTGGTGTTGCCAGGTGGCCTGATGCCACCAGGGATGATCTTCAGTTCAAGTGGCCCAGACATTCTTGGCAGTGTGTCTCCTGCAGTTCCCTCAACTGAACCTGCTGAAAAGAGAGTGGACCAAAAGAAAGAAAAAGGGCAAAACTACTTCAGAAAGACCAACAATAAGAAAAAGAGGGACATCTAGTGGTTTTGGGGTGGACTATCTACCTCCTGCAGGACAACCAACATGCCAAAGCTTAAGTTAATGTGTGTGTGTGTGTGTGTGTGTGTGTGTGTGAGCGTGAGAGGGTGAGAGAGAGCGTGAGTGAGTGTGTGTGTGTTGTTTTTTTCTGTACAACAAGAAAACAAGGAAAAAAAAATATTCTTCATACTATTATTGTACAATAGGAAAAAAAAATCAAGAGACTAAATTCTAGAGCAATAAGTAAAAAAGAAGAATGAAGGAGGATTATTTATTTATTTGAAACATAAAAGAATTCAAAGAAGTACATCAGTTCTGAAGCCAACAGGGAAGCAGTGCAGTACTGGAGACTGGAGACTTCTATCATCCTTTATTTTTATGCTTATATGTTTGTACGTTGTAGGAGTGTGTTTTTTGTTTTATATTATGTATTTTACTTTTTTTTTTTTTTACTGAGTTTTACTGTGAAAAACTTTGTGGATTCTTTCTGTGAAAAGTGCTATTTAAATAAACTTTGAATGAAAATTAATGAATAAAATGAAAATGACCTGCATTGTTAATTACCAGTGGGGGCAATGAACAATGGCCTTCCACTTGTTGGCACTCAATAATGCTAATGTTCTGCTTTTTTTTTTTTTTTTTTTTTTTACCAAAACAGAGGTGTCCAAAGAATATGATAAAATAGGATAAAATAAATAGATAGATAGATAGATAGATAGTTAGATA
>JAPTGZ010000005.1:43182854-43195812 GCA_029814645.1 Fowleria isostigma
CTGAGACATAATATTGTTAAAATTGAACTTTGTTTTCTTAAAATATTCCAGTTTGTTTATGTTATTCACATTGGTTTAAAGGACAGTTTGTAGATGTAAACGTTTCCATGGTATAATTTTACTGTTTTTGCTCTAAAACATAGAGGGAAGTTTGGAGTTGTCATTATTTATATATAATTATGTTTTTTGTGGTGTTTTTTTTTTGTTTTTGGTGCGGCCGCTTCAGGTCTTTAGCTGAATGTGGCCCCTGGACTAAATGAGTTTGAGACCCCTGATGTAGCTGGTTCCTGCAGGTTTTATTTTTCTCCTCTCTCTTACACGTTTTTCGTTTGTGCTGAGACTTTGTGGACGGTCCCTACATGGCCCCGTGAGACCGTGGGCCGCTCCGACTGACTGTTGAACCCTCCTCAATTCAGGGGAAGAAAAAGTTGGTGAAGATGTGTGGAAGCTAAGAAATTGTCCGGAGCCCAGACCCAGTCCTCTGCAGCGGTGCTCAGCGGTTCACTTCACCGGGAATGAAGAGGAGCAGACCGGCGTGACGGTAAGCTGCACCGGGGTTTATGTAAGCGGCTGGAGGGTCATGTTAATGCGTCGGTGCTCAGTTTGGTGTGTTTGCGTGGCAGTTGTCTGCACTGGGAGAGTCTCATGTTGGAGAAAACTCAAGCAAGCGTACGGATTATTGGAGATGCTGTCTAAAACCCCACAACACAGAGACTCATTAGAGTAGTGATCACTAAATAATCCACTTTTTCCTGCTGTATGATAGAGTTAACACTGTGATCACAGTTGTCACTGCAAAAGTGTTTACATGCACTTCCAAATGAGTCTATGTACTCTAATAACCTGCCTTTTCTTTTTTCATTCCAGGTCTAAACCATTCTCCAGAAATGATGAACCCAGATGAAATGGACTTTTAACTCCCAAAACCAAATATAATCTATTTATTTTATTTTCATATTGTATTTTTTTTTTTTATTGTTTTGCTCTCAGTGGTTTTAAGATGAGCACTCTCCAGCAGCTTGGTACAATGTCTTTTTTGATGAAAAAGAAGAAGTTCAAGTTTCAAGTGAATTTCACATTGGAGGAGCTCACAGCAGTGCCTTTTGTCAATGGGATGCTTTTCTGTAAGATCCGGCTAATTGATGGAGGGGACTTTGCCATCTTGTCATCCAGGTATTCACTTACACTTCTTACCACTCATGCACTGTCATTACATCCTAATTGTTGAATATGATCTCTGCTATTCAGATATCTTCACACTGTTTTATACAAATAGGGATGCATTTGGTTATATTTAACTGCAAGTGAGTGGATGTTCACATTTGTTGGTGGTCAGTCAGTATTCCACTGACAGCCTATGGTGACAGCTGTAGAACTGGTATGAATCTGCATGTCTTGCATTTTGGCCTTTAGTACACTGTGTCTCCACCCTTATGTCTTCAGGGAAAGTTGTCTCCATGCTGTTTCTCGGCTCCACCCTATAGCTCATTTACACTGGGAGCTGCCCAGTACTAACACGACCTTCTACATACTGTTTTTGAGCGGCTCTGTGGGCGTATGTTGAGGCTATGTGGTTTGCTCAAGAGCACTTTCACAGGGTTGGTCAGGGAGTCACAACACGAGCAATCATCATTCCCTGACCCAGACCCTGGTCTACCAGTAATAGGCAACTCGTTTTAGATGTACTGACGTTTGACATTAAAGCATATGAAGTTCTTTGAAACACTTACATGGAAAGCTACACATTATTATTTAAAATTTTTGATGTAAAGGAAAAAAACAAAAGAGAGTTAATTTTGCAGTTTGGATTTTCTTTATGTATGGTATTTTTAACTCAATATTTAGGTGTTACAGTCCTTAAACCTTAAAATTCAGTCCAAAAACATCTGATAAATCTCAGTGTACATGCCCTCTGTCAAACAGCAAAGTTTTGTGGCATGTAATTTGCCTGTGCTAAAACAAGGCTGGATACACTGATCCACAAGCAAAACGTTTCCAGATAAAAGTAATAAACGACAAAATTTGGGTTATTAATAAAGAAAGAACTACCACTTCTACTGTAAAAGTCTGCACATTACTATACATTTATTACATAGCAGATTCTGTTGTGTGTAAGATTTATATCTATTTTATAAATGCACAAAACCTATGTAAATATGTAATACAACTTGAAAATATATCATGAAAACATTAGCCAAGCTGCAGTTTCATCATTTGTTTCCGATTCACCTTATTATAGTTTGTCAAATTTAAGGCATTTTATCTCTGAATCAGATCATTTCCCCAAAAAATTATAGGCCATTTATTTAGGAGTTAAATTAACTAATGATATTTTATGTCTGGAATTTTTACATGTTAACCATGTTATATATGTGGAGGGAATGCATGTCAATGTTGTGTTTAAAGCTTTTTACTTTTTTCTTTTTTTTTTCATATCCATATAGACCATGTTTGTCTTTTCCAGTAAATTTCTCATTGCTGGATTTGGAAATTGCTTAACTGCAGTGACTAAGTTACTAAAAACAAGTTCTTGTTTTAAAATCTTTATGTAATACAACCAAAATTATACTCATTTCCACAAATTGGATGTTAAAGAAATAATCAAAAGAAGAAAAAAAAACTAGAAGTGAGGAAATATTTTGCTTAAAGCAAGTTTTTAATTCAAAATAATTAGTAGCTCCATAATAAATCAAAATGTTGCCAGCTATCCCAGAGTTTCCACACTTTGCATCCACCTTGCTGGCATGACTTCAGTTAGATTCATTCTTTACAGTGGTGGCTCATGATGAGTTAGAACTGGAAGTGTCAGAACAGGTCTGCAGATTCAAAGAATAACAGATCGACCTTTAAGAACACACCACAGGTTTCTGCTGGTTTTCAGTCTGTTTATACATAAGACATCAATCTGCAGAGACTTGAATGATACCTACTTGAGATATGGTAGTCAAAAATATTTTGAAAAGTACAATCATTCACTTTACTCCTGAAAAGTACAATCATTCACTTTACTCCTGAGAATGTGATTAAACGCTGGATAATGGTGATAATGGATAACTCATAAAACAAATCTATAGAAAGAAATGTGTGATACTGGTATATCTGATAATTCATGCTCTGAAAAAGTTAATCAGCATATTTTCCAAACTTACACATTTTGGTTAGTGTATATGCACAGCATGATCTAAACAGTTAGCTCTAGAATACAGTTAACATAAGTATAAAATATATGTCTGCTGGAGCGAGAGAGACACAACATACAAGATAAAAAAAGTATAAGTAACATTTATATCACAGCAGCGCAAAGTAAGAAATACATAAAAGAGAAGTCACTAAATAGCTAAATGTCGACCCAAATGTGGGTTAGATAAACAGATAAAGCAGTTGCAGAAACGATGTAATTAATAAAGGATGATGGGAAAAGACTGGCTGCCCTCAGGCAGGTAGTTGTAATGCTGGAGAGCAGAGGTCTTCACCTTTAGCCTTTAATGTGGAAACTGGAGCCTCCTGCACAAAGCACATCAGTTAACAAAGAAAACTGAGCCAACAAGGGGAAAGAATTTAAATTTCCAAAATCTATGGGTCAAAGTCACAATGGATCACAATAGACAGGGAACTAGTTATTATTTGTCCCTTTCTTTGGTAAGTATGTACATTTGTAGAACTGTCTGACCTTATCTGTCCATGGCAGCTCCTTCCAAAAGGACTCTGGCTTCTCCAGATGTTGCTCTGCATACTTGAGACATTGACTTTTGTCTTCCCTTAATCATTATGTCAGATATATTGTCAAAGTGGATGTTAGGTTCATCAATCTGCTTGTGAAAGGTTAACTTATGTCCTGTTGAACTTTTTTGGAGCGATATGACACTGAACTCTGGGACCTTTGCTGTTTTTTTTTTTAATTAAGTCTTCTTGAGAGGATGTCTGATGAATCCAAAAACTATTTATCATAGAGCTAGAGGTAATATGCTGATCCAAGTAATAACATCTGAAAACAAATTAAAATTCAACACAGTAGGAACAGAGGAAAGTTGAAACACTTTAACATTTATTGACTGCATCAATACAATCTCAGTGAGGCTGTTACTTTCATACGAGGTCAGTATGAAGAGTTTGTGTTTCAGAGATTTCTAAACCTTTGCTCTCGGGGACAATCTCAGGTTCACTGATCTGACCCACATTTAGTAAAGCACATACTGTCCTGGTATAAAACTGATGAACTTCATCTGATCTACCTGTTAATTTATGTTTTGCTCTTGCGTATTTTCAGCTGCACATGGAAAGGAGAACTCCCTTGTTTGATGTTTAAAATGTCCACAAGCAGTGACATGCAGATTGAATAATGAATGATGATCATGTCATATGATAATATGATGATAACCTTTACCTTAGATTTACAAGCCTGAAGTAATTTTGAAAGAAACCAACAAAATGACAAACTCAGCAGCCTAACCTTTAGTTAGGAATAGTTTCACAGTGATCTGAAGTGTATGTGTGTGTGTGTGTGTTTTGGAAAACTTTTCTCATGAAAACAAATCTACATATCATTAGCCTGATAGCATAATTACTTAAGTCATATTTTTGGCCAAATTATGATATCTGTATAAAATTAAGCAGCAGTGTTAAGAGAGGAACGTTAAGTAGATATCACAATTTGGTCAAAAATATGACTTTTTGTAGCAATTTTGCAATGAAACTAACAATATAAAGGCTTATGTTTGTGAGTTTGTGAGTACTTCAGTTGTCATAGTCAGCCAGAGGAACAGGGCCTTGGACACGCAGCGTCAAACTAATTCTAAAGGCTTTGTCTGCAGTCAGAACAGATATAAACATCCGATTTCTGAAAAGTTGCACTTTGGTTCATTACAGCAGAACAGGTAGCCACTTATTGTCAGGACAGATGCTGTGGAAGGTGTGAGTACCGTGTAGGAAATGGGTTTTTATGACTATGAATCACACCTTTATAATAGCCTGGAGAGTCTTGTGACCAAAGCCCAAAAGCTGGTCACCAATCATAGTCATTAAAAATAAATGCGCTATATTCACATAACTGAGACCCAAGAATGGAGTGTCATGAATACAAGGACTAAGGACCAGGATAAATTATCCCTTGAAATATCTGTGTCTTAATTTGACCTTAGGTAAAATGTCTCCTGTTGCACCACTTTGAAAGTCTGAATCTATGGTTTCAGTCTAAACACTGCAGATCTGTTACACTGACCTCAGAGGATGCTCTAACTGTGGTGGTTCAGATGTGCATGCAATGCTTCTGCAGCTTTGCATATCGGAGTAGGCACATGTGTTGATTTTTAAGTGGGAGCAAACATAAAGACAGTCAACAGGCTGTTCATAGTAAGTGCAAAAAGGGAAGTGTAACTAATCTGATGTGATGGTTTCGAACCAGTCTGTCTACTATGAGTTGTCTGTCTGCTATGTCTGGAAATAAAGCCTTTTCTGTTTTCTTTTATGTCAGGGGCTTTTACATCTTCGCAAAACAGATGCAGTAATGTCAATCTAATAACTTCATCTCATCTATAGAGGTGTAGACAAAATATATATGTGTAGATATAGATAGATACCGATCAATGTCAGCTTATGTTAAACATGATAAAAAGAAGACAATGGTTTTTTATAGTCTTAATCATAGTCATGTTGATTGTTGTGTATGTTATACAAATCAAAATGTGCTGTAAACAGGTAGTACATAGATAAAGGCTGTGTAAGGATGAATCACACACCTCTATGTTTGTATTACTTTTCCAGTTCCTCTTTTTGTTTTCAAAGCAGCAGCTCTTGTCTGAGATGGTAACACTCCACGTCACCGTTATCGCAAGTAGGTACAAATCAGGTTGTGTCAACTTTATAATCGTACGCTCTTAAGGTGACACTCTTAAAATGTTTCAAGTTATAAAAACATAGCCACCTGGGTGGGGATGGGAGGTGTGATTTGAGTAACATGTTTACTGTTAAACTTTGTTGTCCACTTCAAATTAAATGTGACTAACCTAGGGCTGTTTGTACCATGTCTGATTGTTCAATGCTCTTGTTTATTCACTTGTCACATTTTTCTTCAGTGATGTCAATGCATTTTTAGGATCTGAGGTTGTGCAAAGTCAGTGTAACATCTGCCAAATTTTGACAAGAGTCTCTGAAATGTCTGTGTAGGTTCTCATTTACCCAGGACATCATTCTTGTCAGTAGTTCTTCTCGGTAGTTCTTCTTGGTAGTTCTCGGTAGTTCTTCTCAGTGGTTCTTCTTGGTAGTTCTTGGTAGTTTTTCTTGGTAGTTCTTTTTGGTAGTTCTTTGTAGTTCTTGGTAGTTCTTTTTAGTAGTTCTTCTTTGTAGTTCTTGGTCATTCTTCTTTGTAGTTCTTGGTAGTTCTTCTTGGTAGTTCTTCTCGGTAGTTCTTCTTGATAGTTCTTCTTGGTGGTTCTTCTTGGTAGGTCTTGGTAGTTTTTCTCGGTAGTCCTTTTTGGTAGTTCTTCTTGGTAGTTCTTTGTAGTTCTTGGTAGTTCTTTTTAGTAGTTCTTTGTAGTTCTTGGTCATTCTTTTTTGTAGTTCTTGGTCATTCTTCTTTGTAGTTCTTGGTAGTTCTTCTTGATAGTTCTTTTCAGTAGTTCTCCTTGGTAGTTCTCAACAGTTCTTCTTGGTAGATCTTCTCGGTAGTTCTTCTCAATTCAGCTGGACTGGTTTAGCTCTTCTGAAAACATTTCGTCTTGTCATGTTTTCAAAAGAGCTAAACCAGTTCAGTTGAACAGAGAACTACCAAGAATGTTATCTGAAATGTTTTCCTTATAGCTGTGTGGAATGTAGCTTTGCATATACCAGTGTGGGTCTTGTCAGGTATCATTTGTTCATGTCAATATAATTACAAATTACTGGAAGCCATGTAAAATAATCCCATGTCTCTCTCCATAGTCATATGTCTGGGGCAGGTAAGAAGGTAAACTGGTCCAGAGGTGTTCTTTGCTCAGATATCACAAAGTAAAAATGTCAAGTGGGAGCTCTGTCCAAACTTTGATTTATTTCGTAATTAGCTTATAATACATGTTGGTTTCATTGTTGAATTAAAGTGATCTGCTCTTTATGAATGCACCTGAACAGCACCTACATCAATCAGTCATTTTATTTGTCCTCAATGGGGCAATTAGATATACAACAATGAGAACTGAAATATACAATGTAACACGCATAAAATATTTAACACAGCACAAACTACAGTAAGGAGTTACATACTGTTTTCTATTATATTTATATTTTATAGCTGTGGAAATTGTATTCACCGATGGACTCTGTGTGGTGTGTCTAAGTCTCCTTGTCTGCATGTCTGCAGATTCACACATGGGTTGGAATTTATTTATATATCTATAGTCGCATCTTTTATTTTTACACACTTGTGTAAATCCCAAAAGCAATATGGTTGCCACAAAACATACAAATAGTGGTTGAGTCAGAACAACAGCTTTTCAATACACTGACCCTTATTCATGAATTGATTTACAGAAGGACCAGAAACTGTCAGAACAGGATATTTTAGAGGAATTGCCAATCTATTTTAAAGGACCAAAAAAATCTATGTGAAAAAAAATGTATTGATGTCCATATTAACTCTTTCTTTTATTGTAAATTACCAGATACTGTACTTGTTTGTAATGTGTGAAAGCTGTTGTACATGTTGTGTCTTGTTTTTTGGAACTATTTCTATACTGCTCTCTTGAATAGGACATTTAAATCTCAGTGAGGATGTCCTTCAGCCTGGTTAAATAAGGGATGGAGATATTATAGGCAGAGCAAACAAGAATACATTTGGACCAAGCAGTACAGGCGCTAACAAGAGCTATGTTTATTTTCATTTTGGCAAAAATCAAGTGGATTTCTACAGTCCATTTGAATTCATTCATAATTTGTTAGTCTATAGCTATATTTGCACATATAAGGTCAAGACTTTCGATGAACGTTTCTCCGGTACGCCATAATTGTTTGTCAGCAGCAGTGGATGCAGTCCATAGTGAAAATATATCCAAACTTTGAGCCTGTTACCTAAAATGTTCAGGTGTTGGTTGTATTTACGAATGCAAGTCACTACACAGCATGTTCAATAACCAGGAGGGGGCAGGATGTTAAGAGGCTCATTGGCATTTAAAGGGCCAGCGCTCAAAATGACCTTTCTGGTGTCATTACTCAGAAATGGGGTTGAAGATGGACCTGTGTGAATTAATGAAAAATTCAGACCCAAGCATAGCATTTCCAGTTTATGTAGACCACAGGGAAATATTTTAAAATGCATAATTTCATTAAAAAAAACAAAACAAGATATCACACCTTTAAGAAATGTGTTTATTCGATACCTTTACATTGAGTTGTGTAATAGATAGGGAGTCAACAGCTTCTGGCAAGAAATGTACGAACATGATAACATCAGAACAAAATGAACATCTTGAGTTACATCTGTGTCTGTAGATATTTTCCACATTGCTACACAATCACTTTCACCCACTTACAGACCGGCATATTGGAGAGCGCCCCAGCATATCACCAGCTTTAATGTTGTGCAAGAGTCAAGGGATGTTCCTAACTCCTTTTAAGTCTAAATTCCACCTTTAAGCCACCACCACCTTAGGCACACACCTGCAAACTAAACTCATTGTTACATAAGGACTTCACTAGTGTCCATGTTAAATGAAAAACACTCGCAAGCAAGGAAAGACAAACAAGCCGTCATGTTGCCGCATTCACTAATGACTGGTGTAGGAAATATTAGCTGTGTTCATGTGTCTGCTTGTGTGTGTCAGGCTCATTTGCAACTCTGTCTCATTCTTTAGATTCTTCTACGAGGGAAAAAAAGAGGAGAAACCAATAGGAAAACAGAGTTTGACATGAGGGAGTTTTTAACCCAAACATGTTTGATGAAGCCAAGGCGCTACACAGGTGGCTCATAGAAATGTTCACCAGAGGCTTCAGAATGGACTTCTAAGGATTTTTGCTATTGTATGGCAGGTGGCATTCAACATTAAACCCCATTAGCATGACCTTTGTCCGAGTGTGAATTAGAGTTAATATCCACGTTACTACATAACTCAAAAGAGACTAAACACATCACTGAATCTGATGTTTTAATGGCCACCATAGAGGAGGCTAAGGAGAAGGTAGAACAATACAACTTGACTACTAGGTACCACTAAATACTACACTGAAATCAACCTTTAAGCCAGGAGTGTCAAATTCATTTTCTTCCAGGGGCCATATTCAGCCCAATTTGATCTCAAACAGGCCGGAACAGTAAAAAAAAAAAAAAAAAAAAGAGCATAATAACCTAAAAATAAATACAACTTCTTTCTCTTTGTTTTAGTGCAATAAAAAACATTAGATTACAAAAAAAATACATTTACAAACTATCCTTTCACAAAAAACATCTGAATAACCTGAAAAAAATGAAATTTTGAAGAAAAATATGTGCAATTTTAACATATTATGCCTCAACTTATCATTTGTACATGTATATTTGCACACAATTGGTAACAGGTAAAATATTATTAAAAATTTGGGGTTTGGAACAAAATTAACAACACTTTCTTATTCAATTTCCCATTCAATTTCTCATTTGCCCAGGCCATTATTCTTCATGTTAATTATTGTAAGTTCAACTGAATTAGTTTTGCGCTTTTGAAGCTAAACTAGTCCAATTGAACCTTAAAGAACTATCAAGAAAAATTGAATTTTTTTTTCATTCGGTTATTGTGTTATTATTTTACTTTAGACCATATTGGTCTGAATCTGGAACCTGAACAAAAATGAGGTTGACAGCCTTGATTGTTAATATCTTTGGTATAATTTTTGCATTTCACAAGTTCATCCTGGATTTGACCCTTTGGCTGGCTAGTTTGTTGAGACCCCTGCTTTAAGCTCTGACAGAAAAAAGAATGAATGAATAACATCTATGAAAATACAGTAGACAGTGACGTGCACAAACTCCTGTCACAAATGATTTAGAGACAGATATAGACCCCAGGGGAAATTGCAGTGACTGAGACATCCTAGAATACACCTACATTTCACATAATGCACATCAGTAAATTAGATGTTTCCCTGCCTGTTAAATTCCTGTGTTAGAAACTGAGATAACCCTGGCGCCATCATCACAGATATTTCCTCTTGACTTGGCAATGTATTATGCATGTCAGATGACTTGTATTGAGTCACCTGTCCTTACCAGCACCGTATGTTTATTTGTAGCATTTAATTTGATGTATTTTGATACTAAATAGCCTGAATGTCCTTTATTTATTCCGTCTTCTGAATGTCTCTCTATGTTTGTATAGTTCTACAAAATCATTCTTTTGTAAGAAAAAGATTTGCACCCTTAGCATAGATTTTGTCTTTAATTGGGATGAGGTTTGTGACTAACCATTTTTTTTTGTCTCTTGTATCTACTGAAATGAAAAGGCATGTATTAGACATTAGTCTCAGTGGGAGCCACATAAACAGTCTCCTGTGTGTTGCGACCCAACAGTGGAGAGATAGTGTTGCCTGTATCTACCTGCCGTACAATAGTGTGTTTGTTGAAGGTAGGTAGGTTGAGCTGAAAGAAAAGAAGTGGCAGAACCTGTCTGGCCAATTTCGGTCTCACTTTGGATGCCAGCAGCCTCTAGGCTCGCTGTTGTGAGAGCTTTAAACTTCAGGTCACCCTTTAGATAACTGCAGTGGGAAAATTCCCCTGGCCTCTGAGCCAAAGTTAATGTTAGAGTTAGGCTAATGTTCAAAAAGAATGCCTGAAGATAAGAATTAAGCTCTTAAGAACCTTCTAAGCTATCAGTTTTAGTGAATGAATATTAGAAAAATAAAGGGTGATCAACCAGTTGACTCTCCCTTTGACTTTTTTTTCTTGTTTTATAAGCATCATAAATACTACACAACACTATGACGCATGAGATAAAATATACAGGAAATGTGATGAACAACGTTAAATGCAGCAGGTTTTAAATCAGTGGTGACAAGCTCTAGCATGTAGCTAATCTCGTGATTGCTGACAAGTCTTTACATAAGAACAACAAAGCCTCACCTTGGCTGAAACAATTAGCTCTACAAAGCAGGTTCCCCTTTTACGATTTGGTCAAGTGGTTTGGTCTTTAAAAAACACACACACCAATTTTTATAATATAGTCTTGAAGTTAAAGAGGTTTTCTCTGCAGTATTAAAGGGGTCATATTTTGCTAAACCCACTTTTATTAGTCTTTGGCACATTCATTTGTATATTTAGGGACCCTAATTATGGGATGTAAACAATTAATTGACCATTGGTTAATTAATGTAGCAAAGAAAACACCTTCAAACTTGATTCTTTTCATTTAGAGCTGTGTCCAGTGGTGAAAACAACAACAGTTCCTCAAGCTTTTAGCACTTTGTATATTTCTTTGACTCTAAAAGTTGTTTCTTAATGGTTCTCATTCCATCTTGGACACTTTAGCATTAGTTTTCCTCACCATGGGAGACTGATAGAGTGACTCACTACTCCCTCTAGTGGTCACATAAATCCCCCTGGCTTGTGAGGTATGAATCAACTCAGTTTATATCTGTACAATCTAATACATTGATCCCTTTTATGTACCTTCAGAGCTCTTTGTTCTCATAATAATTTTAGGTGTTTGACAGAAGAAATACTACACACAACATCTTTAATTTTACAGGTGTTTGGAGCTGTTCTTTGTCTTAAGTGTGTGAGAGCCAGTGTAGTTATCCAGTTGTTATGATAAGCTAACTGCAGACATGATACTGGCTGATCTAAAAGTTTCACCTAAAGCTACTCTAATGTATATTTTTAAATTGCTTTGTATGCTGGTGTTGTCTGTACTGACGTTCTACAGTTTCTTATCCGTTCCATAGAGATCTTTAGCTCCTTTTAAGTTATAATTTGATTTTTGATCAGAAAGGTGTATCGAATAAATAAATGCTATTGTTGCAAAAATTCAGAAATAAATTCTCATAAGATATGACACTTGGGTGTATTGCATTTTTAATTGTAACAATACAACATTAATTTCTCCAGTGGCAATTTTCAAAATCTGAAGAGCAAAAATATTAAAAATGAGGACATAGTCAGTACTTCAGGTCTACATTGGTGTCAGTTTACTGCTTGTGCTTGAGCAGCATCCACATAAAGAAATATACAGGGACCATCAACATTAAAGTTTTTATTTTACTTTAATTTTTTAATAAGATTTACTGTTTTGGGGGCATTTACATACTGTTTGCATTACTCTCCCCATATTTTGACACAACATTAGGGACATTTTTTATGAGCAGAGCAAAAGGTGTCATTTTCAATTGTATAGCGTGTAACTGCAGTTCACATCATGTGGATGGTTGTCATCTTATGCTCCTCTGACATGAGACAGATAGAAACAGAAACAGGTTCGGGCAAGTCCAATATAATAATGGGTAGTGTGTAAAGAAGTTAGTCAGCTCCTTTGACAACTTGAACATTGGTTTCCTGGTGGTTTCCTGTTAGTTTACCCTTGTTCTTTAATTATCAGCAAGGATGGAGCCTGAAAGAAAGTTGTCAATCCTATCATATTTTTATTTCACTCTTTGTCATAATTTCATTCTCAAATTGTAACATTTGAAGAGCACATTGTCTTTGTGAGTTATTAAATATCCAACTACACCCATGCTCAGATTCCTGCACATGCACTTCCAGCCCCAAAAATCCTGATTGTGCATAAATCATGTCATACTACACTTACCATCATAAGTAAATATACAGAATCTATATCCCATTGCACAAACTCCTTATTACTTAATTTACTTACTGCATTTCACAAAGGTTAGTAAATTACAAATTAGTTACAACTAGAAAAGCACTTGGAGAGTGCAGACCTCCACCAAGCACCTTCCTGTTGGAGTTAGGTCATAGGTTGCAGTGTATGATTTTTCCGGCTCGATGAGACGAACATTTCAATATTTG
>JAPTGZ010000005.1:43229621-43240076 GCA_029814645.1 Fowleria isostigma
CCAAAATACAGCATTACCTTTACCAGTCACAGTGAGTGTTTTCAAATTGTCCTTAAATTAGTGTTAATGTTTTACATTTTATTACACACTTAAATGTTTTTATGTACTTGCTGGGAAAGATGCATTTATTGAAGGAAATGTGACGTGTTGGGCCATTAACCTCAGCACAGCTATTATGCCTTTGTGCTGGTCTCCATGGTTACTCTGTTAAAGACTCAACTGACAGTCAGCTTTCTTTTGTGTTTGACGCTGGCCTCTCTGGCCTCTGTGGTCTCTCTGGTCTCTACCCACTCTTTGATTTCTTTTTGCCACAGCTTTAAAACCCTCCTCTGTGTTTACACCACAGTCAGGTGACAGCACAGAGCTTACATGTTTAGGATTTGTGTATTTGTCCGTGTGCTAGATGGAGATGTCTGCGGCTGGAGGTGGCCAGGGGACGTCTGGCCGGCGTCAGAACTCCAGGACGGTGAAGAGGAGGAGGTGGGGAGGTTTGAGGCAGCAGTGGAAGCTTCTGGGCTTGTTTGAGATTGATCAACAACATGAGTTTTATGGTCTCACCTGTATGATGAAAGAGGGCTTGGCAACAGCAATCCAAAACTCCATTGACAACGCACCAGCCGTGAGTACTGGTCTGCACTTTCATCCACCACAGCCAACAGTATCTTGCCTACTCATAGGAACTAAAGGCATACGTCTATCAGCGAATCTAGTAGAACAATAAACTTTCACTTCAGCTGGAAATATCAGTTTTGTAATCACTACATTTTTACTCAGTAAAGATGTAAAATGAAAAGCCAAGGAACAGTAGACTGGGGTATGTGTTATTATAAAACACAAAAGTAATTAATCCTAATATTTGTCACTGTAATTGATGAAATGCCAAAACAAATCTCCTGCTGGTATTAAGGGTGGAGCTGCAATGTCACACAAACAATGACAACATATTGATGCAAGAATTTCTACACAACAATTTATCATTCTCTGCAATAGCCACATTTTTGTCTGGACCAAAGTAAAATGTAGCTTAGAGACTGACATCCATAGTCATTTTGAAAACGTGGCTTAAATGTCATTTACTGAGCACTTACAGTATATGCAGGATGTGAGTCACTACCTTTGAACTGTATATACTCACTATTTTCCATTGTTGTGTGTGGATTTTAACTCCAAATATAGGAAACCAGGAACAGTATGCAAAGTTCAACTTAAAAAACAAAACAGTGATATAAAATGACTATAATATAATTACTTTGTAGAGCGTATGAACACAATATATTCAACATCATATATTTTTTAATATCACATCACATCATATTTTATTTGTACATAATACATCCATTACGACTATCCAAGCTACAGCAAATCCACGATAAAGTTGGAACAGGAACAGTTTATGGGTAAGAATTAAATATCAATGTGGTTTGTAACATGTGATGTGAACAAGTGATTGTAAAAGAAATTTGCATGGAAGATCTCCCCTTAATCAATAAAAAAATCTATGATAAACTTATTTTGATGTTTAAAGGGGTCATATTTAGCTAAACCCACTTTTATTAGTCTTTGGTTCACTTATTTGTGTATTGTACTCCAGGTGCTGCAGAGCTGTCTTTATATTCATTTTGGCAAAAGTCAAGCAGATTTCTACAACCCATTTCAATTCCTTCTTAATTTGTTATGTCTAAAAGGTTAAGACTTACGATTAACATTTCTGTGAGTATGACATAATCGTCTGTCAGCAGCAGCGGTTGTAGTCCATACTGAAAAAATGTCCAAACTTGGAGCCAATTCCCTAAAATGTCCAGTTGTTGGTTGTATTAATGAACACAAGTGGCTGAATGGGACAGAGCAGCACGGTCAACAACGTGGAGGGAGCGGGGTGTGAAGTGACTAATTTGCATTTAAAGGACCAGCTTTAAATGACCTTTCTCATGTCAATACTCAGAAATAGGATTGAAGAAGGACCTGTGGAGTTGAATTAATTCAGACCCAAGCATAGCATTTACAGGTTATGTAGACCACAGGGAAATATTTTAAAACACATAATTCCATTTAAAAAAGCATACATGCACATTTAATATCCTTCTCTAAATTGTCATATTCTTGCTCAGCAGGACTGCTTTCTTGACTTTCAGGACATACTGTGCATTATGGTCATATTTTACATATATATTTTAATCTTAATTAACCCTGAAGCTTAGATGTAAAGGTCACAGCCTGAAAAGTCAAAAGACAATCAGATACCAAATAGGTCAGCCTTTAGCCAATGAAGATTTAGCTCAAGAGGTAGCACTTTGGATTACAATGTGGAGAAACAGGGTTCTATTACTAGTCAATGCAGCAATTCTTTTTCTGCAGCTTTTCGAACAGGGGGGCATGGCACCAGGTTTACACTAAACTCATCAGTAGCTTCACTTTTCATTAACTTGACCTTTTGTGCTCCACCTGGCCTCCTCCTACCTTCTATCACCACTGACTGTTGCTTTGCCCTCTTCTGTTGCTATGTTTAATTTTACCATTCCAGAAAGGATGACTCGTGGCCCAACCAACTTAAACATTTGGTAGGAAAGAATTCCCTCAGATGATAGAACCTATCTAATCTACTGCAGTGTAGGGGATGCACTGTTAGATGAATGAAGAATGAATGCAAGAAGAAGATTAGAGAAGTGACAGATAAATGTCTAAATAATTTTTCCCATCAAACCGGCCCAGACTCCAGATTGATATGAGCTGGCCCATCAGGAATCTTCCCAAATCTCCTGATTAGCCACCCCACCCTTGATTGTAACTGTAATAAATTACAGATGAATGCATTCAATTACATAACACCTTGAAAGATATCAGCACATGATTTGAAAATTCAATACCTCAAGTTTAAACTTCATCTTCTATTAGGAATCTTTTCATTGTATCTTTGGTAAATAATTGTTCTTCTCTGTAGTATATGGTCTTGTTTTGTACAAATACAGAAGGATGGGTTGTGAAGCTGAACATTGACTGATGGCTGGAATGTTTGAGGTTAAGTAATGTGTTTGTTGCCTTCACAGCTAAAAGAAAGGGAGAACTTCCTGAACATGGCCTTAAATGAAGTAATATTTTGTTGTGTGATCTAGTAAAAATGTTACAGTATATGTCTCTGCATACTGTAATTCAATAGGGAGGATGAGACTCCTCTTAGCTCTCTACTTTCAGGGGTTTAGGGTTTTAGCATTAAAATCAAACTTGTGTCTGGAGACACTGACTAATCACAGGTCTTTGTCAAATAGACAAGAGGGGCTCCTATTGGCTGTTTGAAATTACACATGCCATTCATGTTTGCTGGGAGGGGCTTCAGGCAGGTAGAGGTGAGATGCAAGCTTCAGATTTCGCCATTCCCTGATTTTTGCCTATTGCAGCTTTAACCCTGAGGATGGAATGCTGTGTCCACTCTGCTGCTGAATGAATAGTCACAGGATGGTTTAACACACAGCCATGTGCTGCTGCTTCACCCTAATCCCTGCTGACTCAGCAGGTTGATGTATGACCCTCGTGCCTGTTGTCGTACTTGCAGTTAAAAACACAACACTGACATGATCTCACACATTCCTTTACATAGACCATAGTTTTAGCTCCTGTTATATTTGTTCTACTTTTTAATTATTTTTAAAATGTCACTTAAAATATAATAATAATAATAATAATAATAATATTAATAATAATAATAATAATAATAATAATAATGGATTAGATTTATATAGCGGGTTTTCTATTAAGGCATACTCAAAGCGCGTACAATGGATCCATTATTCATTCACTCACACATTCATACGTTGGGTGGTAAACTACACGCCAACCTCCCGGTTATTGGATGACCTGCTCTAAGTCCTGAGCCACAGCCACTCCAAAATATATATAATTTGCACACATTACAAGACAATCAAGAATATGTGATAATAGTTGTTACAATCCCTGACATATCAGTAACCTGGTTAACTTGGCTGGAGAGGCTATATTATGTATTTTTATTAACCCTTTTAGGACAACTGCGTCTTCAGTGACGCATGTTTGCATCCACCATTATTCAACTGTAACTCCTGAACTGTTCGCACTATTGAGAAAATCCAAATATCACCTTTTGGTTGAGATTGTGTTCTTTCTGATGCACTAAAACACATTAGGGTAGAGGCCTGCATTGGCTGAGGGGGAGAGGTGAAAGTGGGTGGGGCAGAGAGCAGCAGACTGCAGTCGGTGAGAGAGAAATGGAAGATTTTTTATTAATTTTTGTAGCATTTTAGTGAGGTTTTAACTATTTCTGTGCTGAATAATTTACTGTTTTTGATATTTGAACATGAACTATTGTTTTATTCTGTTTATTAGTATTTTTTTATTCTATTTATTAGTACATTTTATTTTATTTATTGTCTTTTATTTTAGTTTTTCATGATCATGTGCAGCTTTTTGGGGAAGTTATGTATATTTTTAAGTGTGCTATATAAATACACCTTGACCTTGAAAAAACAACACAAAGAAATCTAGGCGCCCTGTTATAATGGTAGTCCTTGAAGGGTTAAAGTTGCAGCTCTTGATACTTTTATTTATCACAAATTCCATAATTACTACTAATTTAAGTTGGACTGTTGGACGCAGGTACACTTAAATCAATAATAACAAGACCAGATGCTTTTGCTCACATTTTAAAATTGGATGTAAGTGTGATAAGTAACAACATCGCTGAAAAACAGCATGTGTTATCGTTTGTGTAAAGTACTATCAAGTTGTTAAGCCATGATGACACTTAACTGTCTGTGTCCACTTCTGTGTAGTGGTCTGTATTCAATCTGCTTCACTTCTATGACCCCAAGCATATATAACACATCCAGCTATTATTTCACTACTTGTGATGATAAAGATCAGACGAAGTGAATGAGGCAAAGTTACATTATTACACAAATTAAAAAAAAAAAAAAAACAACAAAGTTTGGCACCAGCCAACATTAGAGCATCAACAAACTAATGTTTGCTCCCACTGCATCTACCAAATATGATCTTTATGGATTTCCATGATTCCTAACATAGTGTGGCAAGGACAAAGAGGGCCCAGGCAGGCTTCAAACCCCAGACTCTGGGTGAGAGTCATACGCACTAACCAGGCAGCCAAAGCGGGATATCCCGTTGGCCAAGAAGCCAGGGCGCATGATCTATCGGAGGCATAGTGACAGGACCATCACTGTCACAATAGCTTTTATAAAATGTTTAACATCTTTACACTTTGTGTTTTGTTTTTCAGCCTTTAACTTGTGCTGTTCAGTTTAGGAAAAGATAAATAAAAACAATTTATGTCAATACTCAGCAGAGCACAAAGTGAAATGATGCACTGCTGAAATAGAGCCAGGAGCTTCCACAGCTTTTAGACAAATAGAAAAAGGGAGGGGGTAGGCTATGCAGTCATTTGACTGTTTGGACCCAAGCGCTGACATTAACAAAATAATTTCTCAGCAATATCACTATTTCCTATTTGGACAAGGTCACTTGACAGACATCATGCAAGGCCTGTGGTTTATTCAGTAAATACTGAATCACATCTGAAAAAAGCCCTGAAAGTGCTATTTATAATACCATATTTCAAAAAATTCTCATCACTATGAAGAAGTAACAGCTCTGTGGCTGGCATGCTCAATATAGCTTTTAATAGAATATATTAGAGTCAGTAGTTAGTCACTGTAACCTCTAGTCTGCTCCCAGTCTAGCCCAGAATACTGTGGCAGCTGCTGTCTGGTATAATGTATTAATGGTTAGTACTGGATTAAGTTAGTAGCAATGACACTTTGTTCTGCTGTGATTAGATGTTTCTTGGTGGCTGTAATCAATTTAATATGTCTAACTAAATCAAGATATGTGCTAATGCTACTAAGGAACTAATATGATCCTCATGATTAGCATTTCAGAGCAGTGTAAACCAGAGAGACACAGAGAGTCAGAAATGGAAGAGTTTAAGTATACAGCAGTCAGGTAAAATTCTGCTTCCCTCTTTTGTTAGTTGGCCTTTATTTTGCATGCCAAAAATTACAGTAAGATGGTATGTAAAGTGCCAGTTTATCTACAGTTACATACATCATTTGATTAGAAGTATGAAGGCAAGGCAGATAGAGAAATGTATCCAAATAAGTGTGATTTTGAAGGATTATCTAACCAGTCTTACAGTCTTTTGGTTCTGGCCATTCAATACTAGGAACAGCTGATGGCAATGTTGAGACCTGTGTGAAAACAAGAATAATAACATCTGTGGTAAATCTCTCTGGGTTCGTGGTATTAGGGTAAATGTGTTCAGCTCATACAGTATCATATCAGCTTACAGAGAGAAATACATTCTGGTATAAACTACAGTTTGCTGTCATGTGTAGTAAAAGTCTTGCTCTTCTTACTCTGCCTAATATCTAATGTTTTTCCTTCTCTAGACTGAATTGTCAGATGAACATTTCAGATTAGAGGTCACTCACATTCATAAGGTGAGTGGAGGTATTATATCCCTGCAGACAAAAACTAACGTGTGTTCTTATTTTCCCCTGTGGATTCTGATTCCTTTCTTTTTTTTTCCTTCTGTGTAGGATTTCACTATGGAAACGTTTGCAGGTCCAGTGTTTGCCAGCCTGCGTAGCTCTTTAGGGATGTCAGAGCAGGAGTATCAACAGTCTCTGTGCTCTGAACACTGCTACCTCCAGTTCATCAGCAACTCCAAGAGCAAGGCTGACTTCTTCCTGACGTAAGTCACACAGCTTCCTCTAAATGTAGTATCAAAGGCATTCCTGTAAACTATGCTTGTTTCAGTTTGTCAGGCACTTTTAAAGGAAATGCTGTCTCATGGTTCTTTGGGTACTACTTTGACCATAGGCTGTGTATACACTACCAGTGAAAAGTTTGGAAACACGTGGCTTTTCTTTATTTTCATGACTATTTACATTGTAGAATCTCATTGAAGGCATCAAAACTATGAATGAACGTATATGAAATTATGTAAATTTAAAAAAAAGTGTGACAAAACATATTTTAGATTCTTCAAAATAGCCATTCTTTTTTTGATTATTGCTTTGCACATTCTTAGCATTCTTTCAATTAGCTTCATGAGGGAGTCACCTGAAATGTTTCCCAATTGTCTTTAAGGAGTTTCCAGTGATGCTGAGCGTTTGTTGGCCATCTGTGGTCCATCTTATGTCATTTAAATCAGAATGTGTGTCCAAACTTTTGACTGGTAATGTATTTGATGGAGGAACTGTGATGTCACATGTTGCTTTCTGAACTAGGGGTCAGAGGTGAGCTAATGCTAAACACTAGCTTACTGGGTTGGTAAAACTGTAAACTTCAACAATCTTTTTGTCACAAACAAACAGCAAACATTTTAAATCCTGTTTGTGAAACTTCCTAAGCACAATTATAGTTGAATGGTCTGTCAGGAAAAACAATATTTTGTTAAACAAACTGAAACTTTCAAAGTTTGACTTGTCATACTGACCTGAATAGAAGAATTAGGCTCCTGAAAAAATACTAGTATTTTTAGAGATGAATTTATTGTAAGACTATGGGAGCCACCCTCACTGAACATCAGCTGTTACAACTTTAAGATATTTCTTCATTGGCTTTGTGATAAAGTTGTGTCATATCTAACCTAAACTAAACATCTGATTATTTTGCAGTAGGAAAATGTAAATGTGAAAGAATATGTATGTTGTAAAATGGAAAGTGTTTAATGAATGATGTTTTCCTGTGAATATGTTAATTGTTGTGTTGCTTACACTCATAAGACAGAGATCTGTTATGCTTCTGGATTTCTAGAAATGATAAACGCTTCTTTTTGAAGACCCAGAATAAAAGGGAAATACGATTCCTTCTGTCCAACCTGAAGATCTACATGGAACATTTGAGGAAATTTCCCCATTCACTGCTAGTCAAGTTTCTAGGTAAACACCCTCAAAAATAAAACACAAACAAAAGGAGGCACAGATGACCCAAATAAAAAATAGATTTTGCTTTGTAACAGTTTACAGCTGCTTATGGATCTAATCAGTATATCTAAAATAAAAGTTAACAACAGTGTTGGGCAAATTATTTTAAAAAGTAATTAGTTACTAGTTACTTTCCCAAAAAAGTAATTGAATTAGTAACTGAGTTACTCTTCATAAATGTAATTAGTTACCAGGGAAAGTAATTATTAAACTAATATCTTGAAAAACCTTCAAATTTGTAAATTAATTCTGATTTTTGAGCAGGCTTCGCAGGCCAGTTGCATAGAGTAGAACAGCACAGACGAGTACTTCATTTATTTAATGTTACATTTATTAGACCTCAAACCACAACTGGTAGACATACTGTAGGCCCTATATATATTTATAAAATATAAATAAAACTAGAATAAAAATTAGGATTTGATAAAAATGTGAATGTTAATCCTACCCGAATCCCTGAAATAAAACACTTAACAATGTTTCACCCCTTTGTTTCTCCAATTTCCTGTAGAAAGATTTGTAATTAATTAATTAATTAGTCTGTAAGTGAAAGCCATAAATGTAATGGAGTTAAAATTGTATTTTAGCAAAACAGAATTTGCACCAACACTGTTATTTTCATGATATTTCCTGTTGTTTTCTGTTGGCCTTATATATTTCTATTAATAATGATTGAATTGTTATAATTTTAGGTGTTCACAGGATCAAGCTCCCCCACAGGCAAAAGGTACAGCTCTAAACTATATAGAATTCAGTAACAGTATTTTAAACAACACTGTAATACAGTTTGTTTCCATTTGTCTTGTGCAGAAATACTTCATCGTTATGCAGAGTGTGTTTTATCCAGATGAGAGAATCAATGCCAGGTAAGTTAACAGGTAACAGGTAACAGATTCTCGGACGAAGCAGGGTGGATCCATGGCTGTTATGTTGTGCTGCAGGTATGACATTAAAGGCTGTGAAGTGAGTCGGTGGACAGATCCAGCACCAGAGGGAAGCCAGATCATTGTGGTTCTCAAAGACCTCAACTTTGAAGGCCAATTCATCACTCTGGGTAAGGGACCAGTGTGTGTTTTCTCCCCACTTTTTATTTTTTAATTTGTACATCCTTTATGTTATTGCCCTCGCTCATCTATTTCACCTGAAATGTGAACAGAAAACACGCAGAGGAAACAAATACAAGGGCCTGATATGTCTGCATTGAAGCCATGATACTCATACCTCCTTTAGCAAACTTCTGCTCTCCTCACTTCTTTATCCTTGAGATACATTTTAAGAATCAAAACATTCTTCAAGGTGGTGTGCTGAAACTGTTTTATGACACAAAGAGGGAGACGAGGAAGCATAATCCTGAGAGATGACAAGAGCCTCTACATATGAGAGGTTATTTTATCTAGGTCAAGATTAAATATATTTATAACAAAATATTACTAATTCAGAACAAGTTTGTTAGAATAGCCACTTGGTTCAAACCAGATGCTCCAAGTACACCTTTGTTTTTACAAGTTAAACTTTCAAAACATTTTTAATATTAACACTCTTTTGATCTGCACGTTTGTTTTTAGAGCACTATTTGATTCTGATTGGTCTTCATATATCAAACATTATTTTTTTCACAATTCCCAGATTCATCAATATCCTACCAGGCAGTCTCCAAATCTGCATTTCCCTTTATGTAAAACATGTCATAGTCAGTCTTCAATTAAATTTCATGGAGCTAAATTATGGAACACTCATCCAGATGTCTTTGATCCCTCTACATCAGTATTTACATACAAGAATAAACTCAAACATAAATTGATGGCAGAATATTTGCTTTGACTCACTCATTCCAAAGTGAACTGGGAAATGATGTCAAATAGCTGAGCGTGTTATGTTTTTTCGACTGCAAAATTATTTTATTTTATTCTTAATGCGTGTGGTGTTTTATAAATCTTTTTGCCGTCTACCTCTCCCATGCACATATTGTTTGATGTTGTTATTATTCACGTGTTGTTATTATTTTTTTGTCTTTACATGCATGTTGACAGTTTTTTGTTTTTGTTTCTTTCATATTTTAAACCAACATATTAAACTGTCATGTGCTAAAAATTAAAATGAATTAATTATTTTCCCCTTGTGGGACTAATAAAGGAATAAAAAGGAATATCTTATGTAGCACATTTATATAGCAAAGTGGCCAAAGTACTGTACAACAATATGGTAAAAAATACAAGATATGATAAAATTAGTAAAACTATATAATGCAATGCCAGATAAGATATACTAAAACTGATATAACAGATACATAATAATAGGATAAATAGTACCTAAAAACACAACTGGAAAATAAAACAAATAAAAATCACACACTTGTATTAACCCCTAAGGACCCAGTGTTACATATGTGTCACTTATCAAATTAGTTTTTTTGTCTATATTTAACTGTCCTTAAGTGGTTTATTGTCATTTATTGTAATATTATCTTCTGTATTTTGTGTTT
>JAPTGZ010000005.1:43264073-43287205 GCA_029814645.1 Fowleria isostigma
ACAATAAAGTTCTATTCTATTCTATTCTATTCTATTCTATTCTATTCTATTCTATTCTATTCTATTCTATTCTATTCACAAAAAGAAGTTCAAAGGAGTGAGGTCAGGAGGGTGTGGTGGCCACTCGATCTTCTTATTTAGCGCCACAACCCAGTTACCAAAAAGTTCATGAAGTCTTTCACCAACCATTATCCATTGATGGGGAGGGGCACCGTGGGGTCATTTGAAGTCACTTCAGGCAAACAATGATTGTGCAGTGATCTGGAACTGTACCAAAATGTAACAAATCAAAATAAAGCTGATGTTCTGGCGCATCTAACAATATTAATTTTATTTGGTTATGATATTTAGTTTCCTCACAATCATGATTTTCCTAACTGTTGCATTTTTTCTGGGACACCCTGTACAATAGGTGACAGCACTCATGTTTTATCTGCCCAGTGACTACAGGCGAAAACTGGCACTACTGCTACAACATGGGAGAATGCATCTTTTCTATTTAAGGTGAATGTATATTGTGCATTGTCCCTGTATAAAAAAACACTTAAACATATATTTTTTAAAAAAGATTAACACAACACATCACTTGATGTATTAAGTATGGCATTGTCTAGTCTCTCATAGTTATTCAGTGAGCCAGTATGCACTCTGATAGGAAACACAAAAAACAATCTCATTCTTCCGTCACTTGTTTTGAAAGTGTAACCACATATGCTTAAACTTTTTTATAGGCATAAGTATGCACACTAGTAAGAATAGTAAGTACCTCCAGATGTAGGAAATGGATACAGTGTATGCAAATCCCTATATTGGTTGATTCTGTGGTGGGACTCAAATGCTGTAACAATCAAAAAGAAATAAAGCACTTGGAAATGTTCATCTGTCTCAATTTTACTCTAAAACTGTACATGTAATCTAATCACGAGACAGCACAACCAACCAACAGTGCTGTTATTTGTTGGTCCATCCTTACCTGTTGAGCTCCCTCTGAAGCTCATGCATGTAATGATGACACTGGGCATAGTAGGTGGCCTGAGCCTCAGCAAAATCCTGCAAACAGCGCAGGTGGTTCAGCTGAGGGAAGAGAGGGAGAGGTCAAGTAAGTAATGGAACTTCATCCATAAAAACTGAAACAACAAGATGTCCAACACTGAGAGCTCCTCTACCACTCCAACCTCCTCTTACTTCTACACTTGAAATTATAGCTATGCATTAAGTGACTGAAAATACTTTAGGTATTAGTTAGCGGGGTATTCATTCTCACATAAAATAGTGATAACTTTTAACTTTGTTGCAAGAAAGGCATGAGTTTATTAGTTATTAGTTTATTTAGTTTAAATCAGAAATAATGCACAAGGATCAAGGATCCCCTCCTGTGAGGCTCAATGTTTTATGTCATCAGCATTTCACTAAAATATGTCCCTTACATGAATGTAAATATGCCACACATTTTATATTGGGTTAAAAAAAGTAAAACAACACTACGGCCAGAATAGTCCTGCATTTACAAGGTCCAATTCTTGTTATATCTTTAACACCAACTACATATATATGTTAGCATTCGACAATCATCTATAACATCAGTGACCTATGATACATCGCTGTGACTCTTAAAATAAAAAACAGTAGCGGTAACATTGATTCATACTGAGCTCCTGCCAAATCCCAGTCAATGGCAAATATTTACTGCCATTCTGTCAATATGGCATTAGAAAATAATAACCTATGGCCTAATCAAGAACAAAATTTGTATGTGCACATAAAAAAACCACACAAGTGCTCAATTAAATCATCAAATCAAACTAGTCTACTGCATCAAAGTCATGTGAATTATAACACACTGATCCTGACTACCAACATTAGACTTCGTAGATCATTTTGACAATGGTGGACATGTTTATGTCCTGAAAGAGGTCAAGCAGGTTCATCCTTTGTGTAGTACAAAACTGTTATTGCTCACTTTAAGGATCAGTGCAAAACAATATGATTCATGTTTTCTTATTTCCTCTACATCATTAGGGTCTAGACAGAACCCTGCTGACTCTGACTAAGAATTTGACACAACTGGCCACAGAGAGGGCAACATGAACACTTACATGTGTGCTACTGATGCCTTCCAGTAACAGCCTGGTGACTTCAGCTTGACGGTCAAACTCGGTCTGAGCGACGCGGAGTTCGTGCTCTGCCTGCAGGTGGACACGCAAGAAAATTACACCATCACATTTGTATTTTCATCAAATACAGATAAGTAACAACATAACTACATGCAGTACACAGATGAAACTACGTCATAAAACTGTGCTGAAGGGTAAAGTCAGACATACTTACTTTGTCCACCTCCTCACTCAGCAGCTGAGAGAATACAGCACGAGAACAAAGAAAGAAGTTAAACCATTTGTACATTAAACAACAGCTCTGTTCCATTTGAATAAAATTGTTGTTCCATGGAAAAAAACTAAACATTCACTTTGCTTGGAGTTTTATATTTGCTGTATTCACTTCCATAGACTCTTAGGGAAACTTAATACAAAAATAATGATGCTTAAAAAAAAGTTCTACTTTAAATTTCTGATAATACAATAAAATACATTAACAACACTGTGCTAATGTGAAAGAGTTAAAGTATTAACTCTAATTCTATGTCTTCTTTGCTATTCAGAATATTAATACATTATTTGCAACAGTATCTTTGACAACTCACAAGTCTGTAAAACTACAAACAGCATCCCTCAGTGACATGATTTATTGAACTGATGCTGTTGTTGATTAGTGTTTGGAAATGAGTTTGACCTTTGAAACAGATGAAACCACAATGTCTTACAACATCATGTGGTAACTTGAAATGGAAAAAGTGATGTGAATATTTGTAAACTGACTTCTTTCTGGGAAATGTTTTGCAAATTTTCTCAAATTTACCTTTAACCCCTGACACCTCCTCTTTATTTTTTTCTTTGTAAAGCAACCTTAGGTACCATGAAAGGTGCGATATAGGCCTATGATATTATTATTACCATTAAGGGAAACAGGGAGCTAGAAAAGGTCTGAAAATGAAGATTATAGAGCAAAATAGTGGACAACACTAAACTACTCTACAGTTCTATCTTGGTCTTAATGGGTTTGATTTGGCAGATAAAAATGAGGAGTGGAGGTTGGGTGAAACATCACTAACACAGCTGTGACTACAGATATATATTTCTACAACCATATCACACAGGAAAAAAAAAAAACAACAACACAAAACTACAAAACTGTTGGTTTTACTGTCACTGAAACACAGGATTAACTGTATGTTCACAACCTTCCTCTGCTCTGATATTCTTGGATCCATCTCCTCATCCCAACTCTCCCAGTCAGTGTGCAGCTGTTCATTTGTAACAGCCAACGCAAGAAAACATTTACTTAAATTCAACAAAGCTAAAAAAAAAAAAAAAACCTCTGAATTGATGCAAACTCTCCAAAACCATTTAACTTTCTAAATAAAAAACATGGTTGAAAACAATATATTAATTGGAAAGTACAGAAAATGCAATTCAAACAAATTTTACATACCCATTAAAAGAGTTATTGCTCATGTTTTTTTGGGTTTTTTTAGCTGTATAAAGTATAAAAGTATATATAAGTATAGTTTTTTTTATATAAGTATAAAAAAAAGTTCCCTTTCCATTGACATATGCCATGCACTTTTCAAGCTAGTTACAGTCTTCCCTTTTAATACTTTCTGTTAAATGTCATATATGTATGTCATGACAAGGTACTGGACAAAATGTAATATGTAACCAGTTGAAGGATACACATCATGTTCACAAAAGTTGCAGTATCTCAGTTTGTCCAATTCTATTTTGTTTTTTGACATATCAGGGCCACTGTAACTGCCCCTCTACCTCTTGTCTCCAGTGCATGCAGTGTTGTTAGAGACATCCTCAACACACAAAGTGAATACACTCAGCAATCCAAAATTAACAATATTAAACATGCATGTGTTAGGGATCATAGCTGTGCTGCAAACTTTAATCATGCACAGTTTGATAGCTTGTTCCTGTATTAGAAGCGATTCTATATTTTATTGTCAAACAAGAAATAGTCAGATAGATAAAATATTTAAAGTGACCCTGTGGTGAATGATTGAAACAATCTTGATGAAATAATACTCAAACCAATGACTCTGGTAAAATTAGATGTAGAGTCAGATTTTTTATCATGACATTATTGCCCCGATGAAAACCATCCTTGACAAGAGGTTTTCTTTTTGTGTGTGTGTGGTTTTTTTTGTGTTCTTAAAATTCTTTTTTACAGTGCAAGTCAAAGAGAGCAAGTGAGAGGCAGTAAAGACCCACTTTGGCAACAAGTTCCAACAAAGAGTTTAAATAATATGAACAGTGGTCAATAGTGAGAGACAAATATGTCTGAGACATATGTGAAAATGTTTCAGTTTGTTCTGAAAATAGCAAAGAGTCATCTAGTCTTGTGTGACAGAACTCAGTGGACCACATCTACTGTTGCATGTAATACAGCTCATCAATAATGAAAACATAAAAACAGCTGTCAAAAATAGTTAGAGTTAAAGGTGATGTCTTCAGTTAGAAAACCATTTTGGCAAAGTGAAGTGAAACAATATGAAAAGAGGTAGAAAATCCACAACATGTCTGGGCGTGTTGTAGCTGCAGAGACATCTTCAGTTAATATTTTCACAGGTTGATCGTTCTACAAACTGCAAATTTCTTGACTTGTGCAATTATCTTTACATTGACATTCACCATTGGCCTGAATGATGGCGTCAAATGGGATTAAAAAAAACAACTTTTTCTCACCATTGACAATAAAACTATTTTTTTTAAATCAGGGTCTAAAAGACCTCTCTCCTACGTTCATATGTGATGGTGCTAAATACTAACATGTACCTTATCATACGAGTCAACAAAATGATTGTGTAATGAACATGTAACTATCATGGACTAAAATCAGCAATAATGAATAATAAAATAGCCATTAAGTCTAAAGCAGCAAAATAATTTTATTACTAATAATTTCAACCTTTCATTTGTTATTATATAGATATGCAATTTATTAAATTAAAAAGCTTTAAATGTGTCTACCACAGTTTTGTGCTGACACCGAGTAGCAGAAAACCACTGTACTATATTAGCATGTTAGCCTATCAGCTAATGCTCATTGACACTGGGTCTCTTACCGCTGATGCACTGGCAGAAAGAACATAATTTCGTGGCCTTGTCTCCTGAAAATCAGGTGAAGCCTACAACAAACAAGAGCAGGGAGGAGGGACAAACATGAGGATGGTCATGCATTTACAATCCTTAGCAGAAAAACAAAAGTCAGCCATAACATAAAACATAAAGAAAATGGACAAGAAGCAGTGCAGTTCGTTGAGAACAGTTCAAAAGCAGAAGGGTGTAAGTGTTTTGGGAATTGTGCTATCAAACTGGTTGTAACAGGGATCAATAAAGCTCATATTTTTACTGAACTCCACTGTAAATGTTGTGAATAGGCTAAATATCTAAGTGCTCAGAGGTATGTGAACTATTAGAGAAGCTGACATTGGGCAGAACATACGGGTATGAATTATTTATCAACTCCTTTCAAAGGAATAAATAGTGGGTGTCCGTTTACATTCTTATGCTGATTCAACTGCCTTCTGTTGTGGTAACGTTACTAATAATATGAGCTTGGTATTAGCTTATTCATGACCCTCCTCACAGATGTCCACAATGTTGACATTCTTTATTTTTAAGCGACTTCATCATCAGACATGACGAAATCCAGTTGTGTTTGATTCCATCTGTATCTTTAAATACTCTGCTAACATTTATTTATTTAATTAGGAAGTAACACACTGATAGGCTCAAAGCTCAGGTTATTGACACAGTAATTTACTACAAATACCTCTGCTGCCAAAAATATAATCAACTAAGTTTCTGCTTACTCTCCTTTTGTACTGTAATTGGCCTTGGAAACATGAGAAAAGTAGAGGCAAGAGGACGTTCAAATACAGCAGCAATTCAAACAGTGACAAAAGCTTCAGAAAACTACATGATCATTTTCTTTAGATTTGAACTGATACACTTTTCTCAGCCTCCTAAATCCATGTTTTATTCACAGTAGAATATAGAAAACCTATGAAATTATCAAACTGAAGAAATATACCATTTTAAGAAAAAAAAAAGTATCATGATTTTGAATTTGATGGCAGCAACATGTCTTCAAAGATTTGGGATGAGGTCAACAACAGGCTGGAAAAGTAAGTGGTACTAAAAAGAAATAAATGCCTGATTGGGTATAGTGAGTACATAAAGATTGGCAGTGGGTCATCAATCTGCAAAAAAGAAAGGTCTAAAATTGTAAAATGATTTGAGGATACTGTTCTTTAATATAAAATTGTAAAGACTATCTCATGTGACTCATTATCTACAGTACTATATAGCCAAACAATTTTGAGAATCTGGCTAAATCTCTGTGCATAAGCGACAATATCAGAGTCCCATGATCTTCAGACTCTCTGTCCCTGCTGAATTAAAAGCAGACAGGATTCTACTGATTCTGCATGAATTCACTTCCAGAAAACACTCTCTGTGGTCACAGTTCACTGTCCACCAATTCAGGTCAAAGCTCTATCATGCAAAGAAGAATCCATATGTGCATAATCCATACATAATCCAGAAACACTGCTGTCTTCTCTAGGCACAAGTTCATTTAAAATGGACTGAGAGAAAGCGGAAAACTGATCTGTGGTCAGATGAAATGGAAATATGACATTCTTTTTGGAAATGATAGACATTGCATCCTCTAGATCAGGGGTGTTGAACTCAGGTCCCGAGGGGCTGGTGTCCTGCATGTTTTAGATGTTTCCCTCTTTCAGCCCACCTGACGGTCGTTAACAGTCTGCTGCAGAGCTGGATGATGAGCTGATCATTAATTGAACCAGGTGAGTGGAAGAGGGAAACATCTAAAACATGCAGGACAATGGCCCTCGAGGACTGGAGCTCAACACCTGTGCTCTAGACTAAAGATGAAGGGACCGACCAGCTTGTTATGGGTGTTCAGTTCAAAGCCTGTATCTCTGATGGTATGGGGTTGCATTAGCATCTATGAAACAGGCAGCCTGCACATCTGGAAAAGTACCATCAGTGCTGCAATATTTTAGAGCAACATATGCTCCCATCCACAGCAGGCCTTGCATATTTCAGCAAGACAAATCGTAGGCTGTGTCTATTTCAACAGTATGACTTCATAGTAGAGGAGTCTGTCTGTACTTTAGACCTTTCACAAATTGAAAAGAATTGGTGCATCATGAAATCCCTTTTTCAGACCAGAATGGGACATGCCTCTCCAAAACTCTAGTAACTAGTTTCCTCAGTTAACAGATGGTTGGACACTGTTAAAAGAAGTGAGGATACTCTAGTGGCAAACATGGCCCATCCCAGCATTTTAAGATTTGTAGTTGTCATAAAATTCTAAATGACCCTTTTTAAAAAATAAAAAATGTTAAAATGATATATTGGTACAAAATGATCAGTTTTTGACTTTGATTTGTTCTGTCTTCCACTGTGAGTAATATGTTAAGACTTAAAATATATAAGTTTATGAGACCTGAAAATCATTACAGTTCATTTTGATTTACATTTTACACAACGTCCCAGCTTTTATGGAACTGGAGTTGTACATTACCTATGGATATATTTTTTTAATATATATCTATTCATGGTGTAAAGGTGCAACTTTACTTTTTCTGATCCTTGTGCTTGTACATTGGTACATTCTAGTGCATCAGCAATAGCAAGGCATTAAAGCTCACTGTCATAGCTCCAGATACATGCAACAGGCAATGCAAGCAGTAATAGTCAACAGCCAGTAGAACATCTGAAAAGGTTTTTAACATCATCATTAGTGAGTTGCATCCATTTTGCCATGCCTTCAAGAACAGCAACAGCATCTATGAGCAAAACATGAGGGCAATATGACTAAAAATCTATATCAGCATACAACAGACACATGTGTTTCTCAAAAATATAACCATATTAGACAACTTTTCCTATATGAGATTCTTTTGTGCTTTTGGAATTGGACTTGTTGGCAGCTTGAGGATATTTTTTCAGCACTTTCTGCTTTCTTAGCCAGCTATGTGCAGAGTGAAATGAAAGGAAAGTGAGAGGTGATCTTATTGACTTTTGTCCGAGTACTGCATCTTGTTCTGACTGATTGTCATCCCTCATCTATTTCCTACTCGGCCATTTTATTTCACCATCATTTCAATTTCTTTCACTTTTCTCAACCTCACTGCTTTTTCCATAATTCATCTCTGAGCAAAAGTGTTGCCTTATATGCAGGAAAGGGGTGAGTGGCTCAGAATGAATATGATTTGCTACCATATGCACAGTGCACAGTGCATCGATGTCATGAATCTGTGAAGGCAATTATTTTGTAAGGTGATGTGCATCAGTGAATCAGCCCAATTGCTTCTGTGTTTAAAATCCTTTCAGTAAAAACAGGAAAAGGTTGAGGTAAAAGAAAACAACAACAGTAATATGAAATATCATCTTACTGCAGCTTTTGCTTCTGCCAGCTTAGCTTTTTTCAGCCGTGCTTTACAGATGTCGAGATCAAGCCGTCGATTCTCCAGAAGTCGCTTCTCTTTCTGCAGATGAAGGTAGTCAAATCAGACACAAAGAAAAAAACCTTGAGTGATGACCTTGGTAATAAATACATATAAAACATTTAGTTTTCAGGACTCACAGATATAGTCCTCCAGTCTCCTTCCAGGAAGTTGCGTAGAGGTGTGAGGAAAGTCATGGCTGATGTTTGGAGGAACTCACGCTCAGCTCCCCCTAGTCTTTTCTGATACTCTCCCACTGTGATCAGGGTGCTGCCTATTCATTGATACACAGGGGGTTATTAAAATAAAAAATGTTTGTATTCTTTAGACCAGTGGTTCACAAACTTTTTACAGTGGAGTACCCCTTGAAATATACTTTTTTAGCCAAGTATCTCAGACTCTCATTTCAGCTTTTTTGACTGAAAAAAATAAAATAATTTTTTTTAAAAATGTAAACAACAAACATGGGTGGCACGGTGGTGCAGTGGTTAGCACTCATGTCTCACAGAAAGAAGGTCCTGGGTTCAATTCCAGTATCAGTCAAGGTGGGACCTTTCTGTGTGGAGTTTACATGTTCTCCCTGTGTCTGCAGGGGTTTTCTCCAGGTACTCTGGTTTCCTCCCACCATCCAAAGACATGCACTGATAGGTTAATTGGTTAATCTAAATTGTCCATAGGTGTTTGTCTATATACATCAGCCCTGCGATGAACTGGTGAAATGTCCAGGGTGTACCCTGTCTTTGCCCTTAAGTATCTGGAACCTCCATGTGACCCTCGTGATGTCGAGCGCCTGCTATGGCTGCTGGCGACCTTGCCGGAGTCTGTAGCAGAACTTTGTCTCCCCCTACCAGTCCTCCCCCCGATCCAACTGTTGTGTGTTTTTGTCTGTCATGTTTATCTACTGTCACATATAACTGCTTTTTTGCATAAATATTGGGTTTTTTTCACTGGTATAAATCTACATTTCATGTTAATTAGTGAATATGGAGATTTCTACCCGTCCTTTTATTGGCATCTTCCTATCGTGTCCTACCTCTTACTACCTGATAATCGGCAATGTGTCATCTTGTCTCCCCGTATGTTTGTGCATATTTGTTCCCAATGACATACTGCTCCAATTTCATTGCTCTGAAATATGTACAATGACAATAAAGGCTATTCTGATTCTGACCCTAGTGAGGATAAAGCGGGTTAAGAAAATGAATGAATGAATGAATGAACAAACAACATATCTTTAACTGTAATATATAAAAATAACATATTTTTAAAGTAAATGTGTGCAAAATGTAAACTGAAGAGTGTCCTCTTTCACTGATAAGAAAAAGGAAGAAATTGGTCATTAATTAATAAATGAACCTAATTACTTAGCAAGTCAAATAAACTCATTTTGAATAATATAATATAGAAATATTCTTAAAATGTTACCAAAGGTTAAACAAGATGATTGACAATATGACTGTATTTATCATTTTTTTATATTTCAGCATCAATTCTCTCTCTCTTTTTTTATTTTATTTGGTACATGATAACTTATTTAATGTATGTTTCACAAAAGATTTCAAGTACCCCCTGGGCTTCATCCAAGTACCCCACTTTAGGAACCCCTACTTTAGACCATGCAAAACAAATATATTTTTCTATATTTCATCTGTTATCAGTTTTGTCCTCCAACGTTTACCTTGTACAAATTGTCTTCATTTGTGTGAGTGAGGTGGAATGATTCACTCACTCACCAATTTATACATCGCTGTTAGCAGTGCTTTATTTTTTTCCTGGATCAGATTTAAGTTTAGCTGCAAATCCAGTGTTTATCCTGTATAGCTACAACTGCCAACATTAGCCACATTTCCTGACATTGTTAAATGTCAAAAGTCCTTTAGCATTAAGAACATGATACAACTTTTAATATGAAACATATGACCGAATCTTTAAGTACTTTGTCAAATCACAATGTTTAGAATTCTAAATACAGAAAAGCCTCTAGATTTTTTCCACTCAATATGTGTCTTTTCTTTGCATCATCACACCTCTCATACAGATCAGCAACATTTTAGATATGTGTTTATCAGGGAATCCTGTTAAAACAACCAGGCATATGAAGGCGTGTGTTTGTGTCCATAATACTGCAAATGTTTGTTTTTAATATTTGCTAGGAGAGTTTGCATCCCAAATGCATCTGTGAAAAGCAACACCTGCAGTTCTTTATCTAGAATATCCTCCAGGTGATGTGACACCATTTTTAAGGAGGTCTGATGCTACTATTCTCACTAAGCCCAGCTGGTACAGTGAGCCACAGTGAATTTAAAGCTGTCCATAAATGGTACTATATTTATTGCTATGCTAAAAATTCAAATAAATCACCGTAAGTGATCTAAAAGTGACCAAGCCAGTGTTACTGTTATGGAAATAGTTTTAAAAAAGAATCCAGATAACAGTTTACATTTCAGGTTTAACCTCTTTATCATGTGTGCTCTATTGACTCTTGATCATCTGAGGTATTTAAATGTGCACAATGCTGGATTTCGTCTTTCTCAGAATGACTTCTATGTGGATGCATTGTTTCTGGTAAAACACATGTGGGAAATGACCAAACCAGTAACAACAAAAATGTACACAGAAGAAATTCCAAGGCAGATGGAAGCTTGAATGCTACTGTTGAATAAACACAACCCTTACATAGTATTACAGATGAAGGTTGATATAATGAAGTTCTAACAGATTAGATTCGTCACTCCACAATACCTAGAAAAACATGATCAACCAGCAGCTTATGAAGTATAAATCAGATTACGCTGACAAGACTGTCGATGTATTCATGTCTATAAATGGCTCTACTGACCGTATGGTGTCCCTGGACCAAAATCCTTTGCAGCATCCAACATGTACTGGCCTAGCAGCTCCGCATTTGTCACCCGTGATGGAATCTTCTTGTCCAGTTTGTCATAGATGAATTCCTCTATTCGAGCACCTGATGAAAAGCAATGAAGACATTATGATAAAACAGTATACTTTGGGTAGAAAAAAAAAACTTTTAATGAGACTCAGGAGAAATAATGAATTTTAACCTCAACTGAAGGAGCTGTATATTAAACACAGTCCATCTCTACATTTTGGTGAAGCTACAGTTTTAAACAGGACACTAAACATCAGATTTAACCATTTATTATAGAATACCACGCTGTACGTTTGAGTTTGATAGAGAATTTGAAAATCAGACCCTGTGCTGACATCTCAAAACCCTGAGTGGAGCCTGAAAGAACAAGTTTAATCTGAGGAAACAATTCTTGTTAACGTAACAGGAGGCAGAGAAGGCTGAGGAGGAGATTATTTGCAGATCATTAGTTGGCTGATGAGTATGAGTAATGTGATGAGACAGGGTGGGCTGGATGAATGACACCTGACTCTGATAAAATACAATGAAACAGGACAGACTGAAGTTATGAATGATTGGACACAAATCCACCAGTTGGATTTTTGGCACCAGGAATCATAATCATCTGAACAAAAGGGTGGAGGTGAAGGACCGCAAGGGTTAATGGGTGAGCTAATGCTAAAATCTGCATCCCAAAATCCTTTGGCTGTCTTATTGGTGCAACTCATTATCAACCACTACAGTTAAACTGTCACTCAGGACAAAAGGGCTGTAAATGCAATCAGATGTGTTTCCTATCCCTCCATCATAATCTGTTCATGCAGTTTTCTTAAGTTTATGAGACCACGGCGACCTTGACTTCAAGTCTAAGTTAATGTATGTGCTAATACTCTGTCAGCCTGTGCTACCATAGCTCAATGTAAGAGCAACAAATAGACAGAGGTGTCAAGTAACAAGTACAAGTACTTTGTTACCTTACTTAAATAGAAATCTTGGTTTTCAATACTTTACTGGAGTAATTTTTTTTCAGCCAGTTTTTTTTACTTCTACTCCTTACATTTTAAAAATAGCCTTGTTACTATTTTATTTTAGCTTGTTTTTATTCGGGCTTGTCATTGTTCAAATGAAACAAAACTACCCATCTGAATTGCGCCATTTGGATAGTGAATTTGATTGTGGCTGGATGAGAAGTATAAACATAAACCATTCCAACAATCCTATATATCCTAATATATCATTATAGTCATTATGGCCTTTAGAAAAATGTTTTTGGGGAAGTGGGGGTAGTGCACTATAGGCCACTGTGGCACCGCCTAAGCTTTTGTCCTAATGAGAT
Source organism: Fowleria isostigma (assembly GCA_029814645.1). Taxonomy (NCBI): domain Eukaryota; kingdom Metazoa; phylum Chordata; class Actinopteri; order Kurtiformes; family Apogonidae; genus Fowleria; species Fowleria isostigma. The sequence continues at coordinate 43,276,887 of JAPTGZ010000005.1, forward strand.
CTATTTTTCCTTTAATTTACTTTCATACTTTAAATAGGCTGGAAACCAGTACTTTTACTCTTTTACTTAAGTGAAAAGCTTTTTTTTGATAGTTCAACCCCTACAGAAGTCTTCTTAAACTACCTTATGACCTTATTAACAGAGGAGTACTTTAAAGATTGACTACTGAACACCTATTAGAGGGTCCAAACAAAATGAAAGATACCAGAATGATTCTTGGGTAATTGATTTAATAATTTTTAGAGGAAATTTTAGTTTAACTCTATGGAAACCAGTCATATTGTGGCTGTTAGCAGTATTTCACTATATGATATTTAAGCACTGGCTTCACTATGAGGTCATAGACTGGATTTGGTCGTTACCTCTTGTCTTATTACTATAGATACTGACAACAGTAGAGTGGTGAGTATGACATGTGTTATTGTTCTATTATATTAGCACTGTGTAAATGTAGATTATGTTGATTTTAGACTGTGTTCTTTAGCCAATCTATTTTCTATGAAAAAGCAATGAATTTGCAGTTTGACCAGGTGAAACAAAATCTACTGTAAATGAAACTAAACGCATGTCGGCAGGTGTTTTCCTGCCTCAGAGTTCATTAGTAATTCAACACCAGGTCATATCTAGTGTTTCCTGCTCAGTTTGTAAGTGTGCTCAGTAAGATCTATTCATTTGCATTTCAGAAACATTGATGTGTCTGCTTCACTCTAAATCAGACAGCGGATGTGTGGCTGAATTACATGAAGTTTATCCTTAAAATGCTTCTGTACAGTGAATTCACAATGTTTCCTTGCACAGCACTCTGGGAAATGAGGTTCAGACTTACCAGTATGATCAACTGGAGCATGAAGAGTTAAAAAACACAAATTAAGAGTTAGCCATTTCTACTATGAGTAAAATATGTGAATCTCTAACTATGTAGTAAAAGTAGAACATAAAACTCAAACACAGAAAGACAGATATAAATGTAAGATGTTTTTTCCATAAATAACAAAAATTCTCTGCAGAGTCCCAGAGGTGACAAACCCTCATTGCATCTTTTGTAAAGAAGGCCTTTTTCTACATGAAATCACAATAATATTATGTTTAATTACTGAAATGGAGATACTACATAGGTACTAAGCAAGTTGTTGCTTTTGGGCCTCCTCGGAGAGATAGATTCTATTTGGGAGCTCATGTGTCTTCTTTCTTCAGACTGAAGAGGACTCACTTGGGTTGGGTTGCAGGAGCACCTCCGTTTGTCTCAGGATCTTTTCAGTCCAGTTCTTGGTGCAGTCTGCCCGGGTGATCAGGTTCTCTAAATGAGGGTCCAGCTCCGTCTTCTCAGCCTGGCCCAGCTTCTCCTCCGTGAACTACAACAACCAGACAAGATGCTCCAGTCACAGTGAAAACCATAAGCATTGAACAGCTACATACCAGTCAAATGCACTGATGTGGAACTGCAGTAACATAGGAGGAATGCAGTGTGGAACTCATATATATGACACATGTATTGTCATAATGTGCTTTTATAGTATAGTCACTTCAGTTTTTTCTGCTTAAACTGAATATATGGTGTAATATTAGAGACAAATATATACAAAACTCAAACAGCACAGTTAAATCATGATAAAGAAATATGGTTAAGATTTTAGAAAATGTTAGTAAATGTAAGTCTGTATCTAGAGCAGGTTTCAGTGAGGATGGGTACATGCTTTATTTTATTAATAATAATAATAATAATAATAATAATAATAATAATAATAATAATTTTTGTTTGTAACGCACTTTACATTTGACACCAAATCTCAAAGTGTACAGCAAAAGCAGGTATATACAATAAAAATAGATAAAAACAACAGACAGATCTTCACTTAAACCATTTACTTTTACTTGTACTTGGGCTGTGCAGTTAAGCTGAATATTGTAATATGGCCGAGTGCAATATCGCAGTAAAATGTATAATTCAGTACAAATGAAGCAATAAATAAATGTTACCACAGAGATGCTCTAATTCATGAATTATAGTCTCCACGTGCAAAAGACAACGCTTTCTGGATAAAGATCATGACAAAATCATATAATTTAACTTAATTTTCATTAATAAAAAATTAAACCACGACTGTGTCCAAATAATTGCAACATAATGTATTTTGGACATTATTCAGGCAAAAATTTTACTTGCTCACTGAATAAATTGTTAGTAATTACTAATGCAGAAGTATCCAGTTACTGACACATTATTTCATCTTACCAACTGCAAAATAAATAGTGGTGGAAATAAATCATGAGAATAAACACTTCTACGGACAGCAACAACTTTGTGTTTAATCTAATAAACACCATCTGTGGTGAGGAGGAAAATCTGTCTGAGCTCCGCTTTCTTTTTCTTGACTGACTGAAGTCTGACTGACAGGAGGCAGCAGTCAAGTGGTCTATAAAGATGGACAGATGACTGATGAATGCAGCATCACTGTCATAAATAACAGCAAGAACCGATTACAGCTTCGTGAGTGAGGGCAAATGACTTGTCTGATTTTTTTCAGTTCTCATAAAGGCACACATTAGCAGATGGACAGAGTCTAGTCATACGTGAGTAACCACACAAAATGACAAACGTTAGGTGAAAGTGCATCGAAAATCTGAAAAATATGATGTTTAACTTCCTACTTTCCAATCAGTCCAACAATGTACCAAATACAGACACTGAAACAGTGTCCTCGGACAAAAAATTCACTGTTCTATTGTATAAATCAAACTCTGCTTAGAGTTACTGCTGTTACTCATCATTACTTATATTCCTACATCTGAACTGCGATGTCAGAGCATGTGTGAATAATTTATACTGAATATTAGGCTAAAAGGGGTTATTGAGATCCACTTTGTCTCACAATTATGTGCTAAAGGATCAGTGTGTCTTTATTACATGTGTATAACCATATAATCACTTGAAAATAAGAGCTGTTGTGTTTTCTTTAGCTTAGAATAAGGTCTTTATTCCAACAGCGTTCACACCATGTTCCTACAGAAGCCCAGGATGAACAAACTAAACTCTAGCTCTAGAGACTGCATGTCATGTTTCTGCAGTGGTGTGAAAGCCACTCCACTCTGCCCCACACACTGGAAAAGGACCATGAAGGATGGAGATGCAGTTGGTTGTTTTCTGCAACTTCACCACTAGATGTCAGTAAATCCCACAATTAGGTCCTGTAAAACCTTCCTGTATGTTGGTATTGAATATTTATTAATAATTCATTATTAATTTATTAATTAATCCTTAAAGACCTAAAATATTTCTTGACTTTCATGTGGTATTTTTCTCCACATTTAAATGAGACACACTCAGTTTTACATACTACCCGTATGCTAAACACACCATTCACCCTTGTAACAGCTACATAAACAAGAAGGATACACAATATTTTCAAGAGGTTTATCAGGACACAACAAAAGAAGAGTGAGAAGTCAACCACAGTCACCAAGACAGCAGGATCACAAGGTGGGCGTACAGCTATTCATCAGGGACTGGCCCCCAATTTTAATATTATTCTATCCTCTGTATTTTTTAGTCAAAGTTAGATTTTTCCTATTTTTTATTTATTGATCATGGTAGTAAATTCAAAGGTTATTATATCAAACAGAGAACACTTAAGAAAAAAATCACTTCTTCAACAAAATATATCTCCAACTAAATGTAAACATATGCAGCCACTGTCATTTGTCAAACTACAGTCATGGAAAAAATTATTAGACCATGCTATGTTTTCTTCAATTTCTTGTTCATTTTAATGCCTGGTACAACTACAGGTACATTTGTTTGGTCAAATATAATAACAAAAATAGCTCATTGGGGTTTAATTTAAAACTGATATCCATCTATATTCCATGGCTTTCTGATAACAAACTCACATTAGTTCTTACATTAATATGACATTACACTGACAAAAACAGTACTTTTAGACATTCCATGTTTTCCTTTTTTAGTCACGATACACACAGGTTAGTACTTGATTGCATAACCATTGTTTCTGATGATTTTGATGGTCTAACAATTTTTTTTTTCCCACGACTGTACATGAGTTTTGACAGCTCAATGTTGCACAAGACACTGGTGTTTCCGCATTCATTACAAAGCCTCTGATCGTCCAAATGCATCACATCTGATGCTGCTGAAAAGTTGTAAACTGTATTTTACCTGACTTATTTGTGTATTGGGAAGATCTGTGTTTCAGACATTATACATTCCACATCAGTAGATACTTTTGAGTTGTTTTAGGTGTTTGAGTGAATTTACCGTAAACTAAATACATGGAAAGCCAGTGATAACTTCCCAACTTAACTGAATTTCATAAAGAGTTGACTTGTTTTTTCCATCTACTCTCCACTGCATGACTTGCCCACTCCCTTTACAGTTACTTCCCGATTCTTCCAACATGCCTCCAGGAAAAGAACATAAATGTTGTTTTTCCAACCTGCCTGTTCCTGTAAAGACAGGACAAACTGATCCCTGAATTATTTCCTCAGTGATTATCAATAAACTAGCTCAATGATGGACACAGAGGGAAAACTACTAAGGTTCAAATGTATTAAAGTAGACTTTTTCCACATAAACTGTTAGACGGAAGCAGGATGTTTCAGATCCACTCAGTTGATCAGAGGGCGGGGTCTTGTTTCGACTTAGGCAGCAAGTTTGTTGAAATCTAAAGGGATATATGTGCAGATTTTATATTTATAACGACATGAGACTGAAAGTGAATGTTTGCATTTGAGATTTCAAACATGTTGTGGTCCTGCCGAGGCCTTTTGCTGTGGCTGACCTGGAGCTCCAGTCACATGGGTGATACACTCGATCACAGCCATCAATAATGGATCGAGCTTTGACAGACCTTTATCGGCTTACAGCCCTCCACCGTGCTCCTCCAAAATACTCGACGTAAATATGCCTGATTTCGATAAAGCTCCGGGAGTACGGTGCGTTTAATGCGCGGAACGGCCCACGGCAGTTTTCCACGGGATGTGGACCAGCGTGTGGTCGTGCACCGGTCCACAGATCGCTGTATTTTATTGCTTTTCTGCAGGAGTGTCCGGTAAATGAGTGGGGGCTTACCTGCACCGCCCGGGTGAAGAAGACCCCCGCACCAGAAGCCAGTTTTTTGACGTTGAAGTCCATGGCGCCGTGCGGAGCCGAGCTCTCAGGCCGGGCTGTTTGTTTCCCTGCAGGGGAATCCTCCTGATCAGCTGAGATGATGTAGCTGCAGACGTACGAACGCAGCCCTAATCCGCTTCGGGAACGATCGGAAATCTGCTCTACGCCCTGCCTTTAAAGAGACACCAGCACCCGGAGCCTGTCACGACTGCAGCCGCAACACGTACCCCCACGGTGACCTCTGCATGCGTGGGTGTCTGAACCAAGGACCGCCAGGGATTTGGAACCCCGTGGAAAACAAACGAAAAAAACAACAACAAAAAAACAAAACAGTTTGGGCTCCATCACTTCAATGCAAACCCTAAAAATACAACACTGTGCAGGCATGGCTCAATATTCTGCTATTCTGCTGCAATAGATTTTATGATTTCGTGAAGATTTTGAGGAAAAACATTTTAATATGTGTGTGAGTACAAATATATGTGTGTGTGTATATATATATATAAAAATATATATATATATACTCAGAGACCACCCTATGTTTCTTCAATTTGTTCATTTTAAAACCTGGTACAACTAAATATACATTTGTTTGGACAAAAATAATAACAGAAATAGCTCATAAGAGTTTAACTTAAGGATATCTATCCATTTTCCATGGTTTTCATAATAACCAAAATCACATCATTCTTAAATCAATATCTATGACACTGTACTGACAAAAACAGTGCTTTTAAACATTCCATGTTTTCTGTTCTGTTTTAGTCACATGACACACATAGGAGTTAGTACTTGATTGCATAACCACTGTTTGGGGTGACTTGTGATGGTAAGTATATTACTAGCTTCAGCTGCACTTTATTCCACATTGCACTTTTGTCATATCTGCTGATGTTTTTCACCTCATAACCATTACTGCATTGGTTTGGATTTTATTTTGTATATTCTATTACAGTCTATTCATTCATTTTCCATACCCACTTTATCCTCATTAGGGTCACGTTACAAAGGAAATCTGATTAGCAAGAGTAGCTATGTCTTAGCCTATCATCAGTTCATCATTACCTGTACGTTTATCATTATCTGCATTTGTATATTTGTTTTAGCCCCTCCTACATCCTTACTGCCAGTATATCAGTGTCAGTATATCAATGTCTATCTCAACATTCACCTCTCCAGTGACACTGCTAACTGTCTAACTAACTGCATCTATCGATATGTATTGGTAGCTCCAGTAGCTTCTAGAAGCTTCCAGACCCAGGCTGTCCCATGATGCCGAGTAGCCCAAGTGTAAACACTCCAGCCGTCTCTAGGCAACGGCGAAACTCGGCAAAATAAGTGTAAACAAACAAATATCCAGTGCAGACCTCCAAGACCTCCGTGCTTACTTTCATTCCTACATTAACCGAACCCAGGATTGCCTGGACCCTAATGACTCACTCTTAAATCTAATCTGGACTGTACTTGCCTTTGTCAACTCTCTTCAATAAATCTTCCATAATCAACTTTCTGACTGGAGAGACGTCTTCAGTGAACCAATACCTCACCGGAACTAGCATTACTGAGTGCCCATACTCTTTTTCATGGTCCTTCAAGCCGGATCAGGTAACCTGCTGAGAAATTATGGAATCACCAGCCACAACAGATTCAACTGGGTATCCCAGACCTCAGAGAGGGGTACAGCGACCAGCGCATCTCCTGGATTACAAGGTTGATTACTACCCTGTCAGGACAACTCGACATCCAGACTCCTCCCCTGAAGGAGACCATGGCAGGCTGGCAGCGAAGTATCAGCCACCAGGAGCTTAGACCCAATGAGGTCAGTGACGGCACACTCACACCCACCCTCAGTAGTCCAGCGATCTACTTAATCAAACACCCAAACCAGGTGCCACAAGTTCGGTGAGGTTAGGCCTAAACATGTTGACAGATTCACAGGATGCAATGTTGACAGAGCACATTAGGTGCGAGGAACTAGAACGACAGGAACATGCACATGAACGTAAACTAGAGCAACAGGCCTGGGAACTAGAAGAACAGGATCGTAAACATGAACTAGAATGACAGAAACGTGGAGTGTAAGAGGCGACTTAGGGAGGAGATGGAAGTGAAGAAAGCGGCGCTGATAGCCTCCTTCCTACGATAGACACACAACGGAGCTCACTCATCAGAGGGACGCTACAGCCCTGGCAATCCCAGATCACTCCACTCTACTCCAGTGGCCAGCACCCAGCAGTCAGTCTATGCTCCGACAATCCAACCTCCTGTCTCCACTGGTTTCACACCAACACGTATCCAATATGTTCCGGTAGATCAACCAAGACCTCCTGCTTACTTTCATTCCTACATTAACTGAACCCAGGATCGCCTGGACCTTAATGACTCACTCTTGAATCTAATCTGGACTGTACTTGCCTTTGTCAGCTCTCTTCAATAAACCTTTCATAATCAACTCTGACCAGAGTAACGTCTTCAGTGAACCAATACCTGACCGGAACTAGCATTACTGAGTGCCCACACTCCTTTTCTGCTCAGCATCATGGGACAGCCTGGGTCTAGACTACTGGAGCATTCCCGATGCTTCTGCAAATACGACGTCTGCTGATGTCATAGCAGGGCTGCTGGGTTGATAGCCACCCCGTGAAGTCCACCCCGTGACGAGGTTGTTCCTGTTGTCATAGATGTCTCCCTTGGAGGTGATGCAGAAGATGTGCCTCTCTTATGGCCACTAGTCGCCTTGTGGAAGCTGTCATGGGTGACGCTGTATCTGGGTGTCTCAATCTGTGGAAGAGGGGTTAATTTACTTTACTGTCATGTCCATAGATCCTGTAGGGTTTCTTTCAGGATCTCATCTCCACCTGGGTCAAATACGCTGATTTTCCAGATCTGAGGGAGATCAAATCTGATGAGGAGTAAGGGTTGAACCTTATCTACCAATGAGGAAGGAAGTCCTTTCCAGTGATGATATCAAGACCATGAGCTGGTGAGTGCCGGACGGTGTGGGATCATCCAAGCGGACAGTGTGGAAAGTCTCTGGATGGATGGTTTGGAAAGCCTGCAGGTGGATGTTTTGGGAAACTTCTGAACCAACAGCTTGAAAAGCCTCCTGGCAGATGGTTTGGTTGGCCTCCAGGCAGAGAGTTTGGAAAACCTCTGGACCTGGGAAGCAGGACCTTTGGTGGCGGGATCCTCTGGAATAGAATCCTTTGGAGAGGGATACTTCGGAACAGGCTCCTTTGGAGCCTGTTCCTCTGGAGCAGACTTCTCTGGAGCTGGACCCTCTGGAGCATAGTCCTCTGGAACGGAACCCTCTGGAGTGGGACTCTTTGGAGCTGAACCCTCTGGAGTGAGACCCTCTGGGGCGGAGACCTCTGGAGTGGGACCCTCTGTAGTCAGACTCTCTGGAACAGAATCCTTTGGACAAGGTGTTGTCACCTGTTGTATGAACTGAGTAGGTGGTTCAGACAGAACAAGGTCCGACTCCCTGCAGGAAGGGAATTGGGACATCCTAGGTCTAAGCATAGGTCTAGGTCCGGGTAGTCCATGGAGTGTGGCAGTCAGTGGTTCTGCTGATGTTATTTGGGAGTTACTCAAGTCACAGAGTGTGGTTCCGTCCCTTGTGGCTGTGAAAGTGGTACGGTCTGGTGAGTGAGGCAGTATGTTTGTGTATGGGATTCCAGTCGGAGTATTCCATATTGGCTGTGGCAGTGGGGCTGATGAAGCTGGAGGTGGTGCTCTACAAGGAGTGGCGGAGGGCAATGGTTGGTCTGGCGGAACGTACTGGGTCCGTGTCAGTGTGAAGCCAGTGGAGACAGGAGGTGGGATTGTTGGAGTGCAAACTGGTAGCCGGGCGCTGGGGTGGACTGGAATGGTCTGGGACTGACGGGGCTTTGGCGTCCCTCTGATGGGTGAGCTCTGACGTGTCTCTCTCGTAAAAAGGAGGCTGTTAGCGCCACTTTCTTCATTTCCATCTCTTTCTCCCTAAATAGTCTCTTATGCTCCACTTCACGTTTTTGTCGTTGTAATTCACATTCACGTTCCTGTTCTTCATGTTCCCAGGCCTGTTCTACTGGTTCCCAGGCCTGTCGTTTTAGTTCACGTTCACAGGCCTGTCGTTCTAGCTCACGTTCCCAGGCCCGCTCTTCCAGCAGTGCTTCCTCCCAAATCTGTTCCTGCATTTCCTCCAGTTTCTTGCGCCTAATGCGCTCTGTCAACATTGCATCCTGGAAGTTGGACTTCTGGCACCCGAGCTGACATCAACTTGGGGCCTGGGTGTAGAATTGAGTGGATGCTGGACTACTTAGGGTGGACGTGAGTGCAACACTGACCTCACTGGGTCTAAGCTCCCGATGGTTGATCCTCCGCTGCTGGCCACAGCATGGTCTTCTTCAGGGGAGGAGCCTGGATGTGGAGTCATTCGGACAGGGTAGTAGTCAACCTTGTAATCCAGGAGATGCGCTGGTAATTGTACCTTTCTCTGAGGTCTGGGATGCCTAGTTGAATCCATTGTGGCTGGTGATTTCATAATGTCTCAGCAGGTTACCTGATCTGGCTTGAAGGACCATGAAAGAGTGTGGGCACTCAGTAATGCTTGTTCCGGTCAGGTATTGGTTCACTGAAGACGTCACTCCGGTCAGTTGATTATGGAAGGTTTATTGAAGAGAGTTGACAAAGGCAAGCAATACAGTCCGGGTTTGATTCAAGAGTGAGTCATTAGGGTCCAGGCGGTCCTGGGTTTGGTAAATGTAGGAATGAAAGTAAGCAGGGGGTCCTGGAGGTCTGCACTGGATATTTGTTTGTTTACACTTATATCGTTGAGTTTCACCGTTGCCTAGAGACTGCTGGTGTGTTTACACTAGGGCTGCACGGCATCATGGGACAGCCTGGGTCTGAAAGCTACTAGAAGCTACTGGAGCTACCAATACATATAGATGCAGTTAGTTATACAGATACAGTAGTTGGTGTCACTGGAGAGGTAAATGCTACATTAACCGAACCCAGGATTGCCTGGACCCTAATGACTCACTCTTGAATCTAATCTGGACTGTGCTTGCCTTTGTCAACTGTCTTCAATAAACCTTCCATAATCAACTCTCTGACCAGAGTGATGTCTTCAGTGAACCAATACCTGACCGGAACTAGCATTACTGAGTGCCCACGCTTTTTCACTATATATTTTTAAATTGCATGGCAT
>JAPTGZ010000005.1:43295590-43305698 GCA_029814645.1 Fowleria isostigma
TGTTTGGAGAATCATATTATGTTTACCATGTACCAAGCCTATGAAAAGTTTAATAAACATTTGAATTACAAAAAAAAGCTGAAGTGGTCTTACCTGGCCATGTCCTTGGTCTCGGGCTGTGAGCTCTCCAGCTCCAAAACTTTCTCCAGGAGACCAACTCCTCCTTCCTTTATCAGCAATGGACAATACTTGCTCGCTATTACCCAAAAATATAAAGTAGACTGTAAAAATGTATTCTGATATATTTGTATATAAATTAATTAGATGTACTGTATTTATGTGTATCTAATGGTTAGGAAGTATCATTTGTAAGAGCAACATAAGTCACATGACGAGTGTTATAGTTTCAGGAACACCTCTGAAACTGTAAACACAATGGTTTCAGTGCTAAATGAGGACTGCTTTGTAATGACCCAGTGCTTCAGATACTCACGGTAAACTGACACCAGATTGTAGAGAGCCCATGTGGCCCAGTGCTGACTGACAGGGGAGATGCTCTGAGGCAGCAGCCGCAGGATGGGCTCGAATGACCTAAAGACCAAACTCGGTTTAAACATTCAGACAGATGAACCCACTGACATCTGTGCTGTACGAGACTGCTACACACAGATATATGATACATACAACGTTTGACTTTCACGGGATGCACACTGGCATGTTCACATACACATGACACATAACAATAACTTGTGCAACACAAAATATGGCTAGGTATTGTTTGTGTGTTCGGAGTTAAATATCGTAATCATTTCTCTATTGAGACATATTAGGTAACTTTGAAACAAGCATCATATTTTGTAAATCAAGACACATGCAAAACAAAAAGACACACACCTGTAGTTGATGTTGCGGCGAGAACTAACGTCCCAGCTCTGGATGGCGTCCCACATTTTGTCCATCACTGCGTCTCTTCGTGGCTCCTCCATAGACCAAACCTCTGGCCCGTCAAACATGATGTGTGAAAGCACGCCACATGCGTTGTATGATACTTCAATCCCATCTGCCTTACTGTCGAGCAGGTTACTGTCAAAACATTTAATAGAGAGGAGGTATACATGCAGATAACTGTGAGTGTTTGATTTCACGGTTGTATGAGAGAATAAAATTAATACAGTCACATTGTAATGACTGAATTATTGTTGTAGCAACACCAGCTTTAAGGCATTTAATATTATTAATAATCCATACAGTATCTCTCTTAACAGAACACAAAAACTGAGAAATGTTTGTGACCTATTTTTAAACCAGTCTGCTACCTGAATACAGTGATGAACTGTGGGGTGAGCAGCTGTGGCCTCAAAGCTTTGACCTCTGCAACATTTCCCAAAAGCCCCAACATGTTACGGTGCAGCTCCTGCTTGTCTGGAAACTCCTTGATTTAAAGAATAAAGAAGTTACGCATTATTTCAATAGATCTTTTCAACATCTTGGATGTACACCTGGATGAGTGACTTCACCTGTAGACACTCAAGAAACAGACTCATGCCCCGACAGTTCAGGAACATTTGACAGTTGTCTGGAGTCTCGTCGGTGATGTTCCATAGAGCGCTCCAGGAAAACTCCATCACTTGGTCACACTGTGTGGAAATCAACACAAGTAATGCCTATTTAGCGACTTTTACTTAGCAATGTTGACAAAAATATATGTATAGGTTAGTCAAAATTTTGTCTAAAATCAAATTAAAGAGACCCATGGGTTCACACTTACCATTCTGTCCTGAAGTTTCTTCTGAATTAAATTCAGCATGGTCTGGAATAAAAAAACAAAGTGAGTAACAAGCTGTCGCATCTTAGATGTTAATTTCAGACTTTCAGTACATCTGCAGAAAAATGGCACCATGATGCTGCTAAACTAAAGTGTTGTGCAGGAGCAAGAGCAATGTCAGGACCAACATCTCAGATCTATGTATATATATATATATATATTTTTTTTTTCCACTGAAACAGTACGGAAGACCTCAATAATAAGCACATGGGTACTGAGATGATCCAGTGAAGAATCTAATTCTCTGCTGCACATAAAATTATGGTCTAGTTCAAGACTGGACACTAACAAATCTCTGAGTGGTCCTATTTCTCCTTTCTTTTTTCATCATCAAAAAACAAACTCCAAAATTTTCAGTTAATACCGGCAGGCACTGTGATCTGCATCAAACCATAGAGAAAAACATTATCATATATTTCAATATTGTATATGATTAATACCATTTATAGCAAGAGCCTTGTGCAAAAGCAAGACCTCAACTGAAAAACATATTACTGTATTATGCAGTGTATAATTAATAACCAATGCAGTATTTTTCTATTTTAAACCAGACCTAAACAAATTTCATATCTACTTGAAATAACCAGAAGCAAAAAGGGTAAAGTTCATTGACCTTACCTTGACAAATCCCATCTTGCCCACAGCCTCCTTGTGGTGGTTGTCCACCTGACACACCAAAGCATTGCAGAGGTGAACAGCGATTCTCTGGATGGACTCGTCCTGCCTGGCTGGTTCCAGGATTTTCAGCAGCAGCTGGTTGACCCGACTGTACTGGAACTCTAGTTCCTCAGGGATACTGAAGTTACACAGAGTCAGGCAGCAATTCCTTTGGACCTGATGGAGCAGGGCCAAGGAGCAAAGGATGAGACACATGAAGCAAAAGACTTAAAATGAAAACTCTAGTCCTTAGACAGAATCTGAAAGTTGAACCTTCTTTATCACAGATTAGCTGATCAAACTTACAGTAACTTCCTGGTACTGCTCCATCCCGTTCAGCACTACTTCAATGACCTCCCGGCGCAACCGCACACTCTGGTCCCTGCGGTACTCCGTGTTGGTAAGGTAGAAGAGAGCAGCGCTGCCTGTCACTTGGATGCTCTTGTCATATTTATGACACTTCAGTGCTGCAATGACAAGCTGACAAGAAGAAAGTTCAATGCAGAGATATGAGCATGTGCCACAAAAATAAAAGTGTCACAGATTTAATAAGACATCACATTCATAAAAAACGTTATATTAAAACATCATACTTTTAAAGCTCGGAGCAGCTGGCCACAGTGTTGTATCCTGGCGATGTCAAACAACTGATTGATTGCTCTGTGGGCCAGTTCAGGCCGAAACTCTGTATAAGCCTCAATGGCGTTAAGGACCTGGTCTTCATTCTTTGATCCAGTCACCTAAAAATCCAGAAACACAGACAGTAAATTCAGGGCAGCAAAACTGGTTAGAAGTACCTCATACAACTGTTGGGTTAGTGAATCAAACCTTTGGTCAGCACACACTGCACTCTTTAGCTAGAGGGGGTTATTCACATGGAAGGAGACAGATGTGATTAACTACCAAAAGTACTCGTAGATCTCAGATGGAAAGACTGATCTCAAAAGAGGCTCACAGTGCAACTAAAGACATTTTGTTTCTGTGACTCAGGCTAGAATGAATTTTTAAATAAAGAGCACAATCAAGTGTTTTCACTTCTTTCTCAATACTCTTGCCACTGTTCAGCCTCAAGGACTCAGGACAGGACTGCTCTAAGTATTCATCACCACAGGTACGAACATTATACTTTTGAAATATTGTATTGGTATCTGCTCTTTACAGATATGAGAACAGCAAAGACAGCATGTCTACTAGATCAACCTTACTTATAAATGCCCAATACATTATGATCATTAGTCATATAATGCATGTCTTCATATGTCCTTATAATTTCTACCTTATATGCAGGGATGTGCATCACATTACAGAGGGTGGTGTCATATAAACCCAGAAACTGCAGAGGCCTCTTCAGCTCCTGGAAGGGGTAGATGCTGCTCTTACATGGCTCAATGCTAGAAGACACAACAACACAACTTGTTCATCTGTTCAATCTGACAGTGTCTACATATATCTTATATCAAAGTGCAAGCAATCCTTTGAATCACCTATACAAACAAAAATACCATAGTTTGAAAACCACTGTTATTATACTGCTATTTTGGAGGATTTGGGGGTGGAGGTACAATGGAGCGTGTCTTGTCCTATTTGTGTGTGTGTTACTATCTGTATTTGTCATTGCTGATGATGTGTACTTTGTTACCTTCACCAAGGAGTTTATGTTTTTGCCAGCGTTTGTCTGTTAACAACTTTACACAAAAACAACTGGATGAATTTTGATGAAACTTTCAGGACATGCTGGAAATGACACAAGGAACAATCGCTTAGATTTTGGGAGTGATCTGACATTTTACTCCCTTGAAAATGAGATGGTACATCTCAAGGGGCGTTCCACTACTAAACTAAGCTAAGCTAAGCTAAACTAAACTAAACTAAACTAAACTAAACTAAACTAAACAGTAAGTGAAAATATGTTCAGTATTTTTGTCATTCTAAATTCTGGGAAAACACATCATGATGTTTTGGTTTTCTTATTTTGTTATGTTCTAATATCTTGATTACAATCTACAACTGGCAAATCACCTAGGTCGGCCCATAGCTTCTTCAAAATGTGGAACTGTGCAGTTGTCGAGCATAATGTGCCCTGAGATGTCCAGAGACACCAGATTGAGCAGCCGTTGTACAATGGCTGTGAGGATTTTCCTGGTCATTTTAAACTTTGAGGTCCGCCTGCTCTCTCTTGAGATGTCCAGATGCCTGTAGAAAACAAGAGACGTGTATTACTGTGCAAATATTATACTACAATAAATATACTGTACTAAAAACTTTAAAATAACACACAAAGTCAAAGGATTCACAATTACCGTCCATCCCACAACTATACAAAGCCTTTTCATATCAATGCCTATTAAATTTTAGAAAAAAGCACTTAGGCTTGAAGGATAAAGAAAAATAAATAAATAAAATTAAATTAGTTCAAATACAGTTGCTCAGTCCAGAGAAACAGTACATTATGCGCCTTTAGAATAGGTCACAACAACAGATTAACAGACATGTCCTGCTCATAATGCATAACAGCTATTTATCTGATACAAGATGCCATACTGGTATGTGACTGTTTCGTCCACTGGAGCTGCAATTTTATTATTGTAAGACATCTGCCAAATATTCCACTGTGCCCTACAGATTGTTTTTCTGTGTGCAATAAAACTCAAAAGGACACTTGAACAGTCTTGGCCACATGACCGCATCAACATAACCGTATTCACGTGATGTCAAAAATATTAATGTTTGTCTTTTTGCCAAGCTCATCGGATTATTTTATACTCATTTCCTCTTAGACTTAAAATTGGCATGTATCTTGGTACATATCTGATATTTTGAAGTCTCTCCAGACAAGTCGTTTGAGTCATATTGGAGTTTTAAAGGTTCAGTGCGTAAAACATGTAGGGAAATTTGATTACATTACAGGAATTGAATACTGATAACGGTGGGGTGTTTGAATGATTGCAAACTGCATCTTCACTAGCAGCTACAACTAAAAATGACACAGTGAATCTTAATCACAAACAGCAAAACTACTGGATTTCCATTTCCTGATATAAAAACTATACCGAGGCACTGACTTTTGTTGTGGTTTATAATAAGAAGCCAAAATCACTGACAAAGGGAGCCTGACCACTACTAACAAATAAGAAGAGTGTACTGACATTTCATTGCTAACTATGTAGGGATTCCACAGCTGAAGACGTTCATTTTTGCTAATCTCTTAAAAATAACTTTAAGTAAAATTTACTGACTAGTTTTCATGCTATTGGGTACAAGAAAGCATATGGCAGCTGGTCCTACAGGCAACAGGACCCATAGAACAGAATTAACTAACTAAACCCTTCAAGGAAAATGAAGGACAATCAGTGATCTTAGCAGCACAAAAAACCTTCAAAGCCTGACTGACTTAAAACTGCTTGCCAGAAGCGTCATCTTCCCCTCCATGGACTTAGTAAGGTTAACTGGGCACTGACAGCAAATCACCGGTAAGTATAAGACTCATTAGAGTTTGCCAGTGTACATGGGTTTCTTTATTTGGTTTAGGTTAGTTTTGTTTGCAACCCACTAATCTCTCGTATAACCTGGCAGTTTCACCACACAAACTGACCTTAGGCCCACACACAGAGGTAACTTAAATCTTTCCCTCTCTCTGAGCTCCACACCCTTTTATTGTTCAAACTCATTTTTATTGTATTTTTCAACAAATCTGTTTTAATGTTGTGCATGGGTGAATGTTGCCAACTTCTATCCTGCAGAACTCTGAATCCCTACCATATATTTATAGTGATTTTGGTGTGATCAATAAGTTAATTATTTGTCTGTGTTCTAAAGTAATAGCTGATACACTTTATGAGAATGAGTCAGTTAAGTTTCTAGATTTTCCCATTCTTAAGGGTGGTAGTAGATTTAATGTAATGCTAAATTACTTCTGACAGCCAAACTCTAATAAACATATGATGGAAAAATACAATATGAATAGAGGGTTAGACTATTTGTGAGATAACACCTGTAATAACACTTGCATATTTTGGTGTTTCCCATATGGGGCAGTGTGAACCCTACATACAGTTGATGCATGCTATGTGATGATGCCTTCTCCCTTACAAATAGGAGAACAAGTAAGCTTTCTTCTCTTACCTGAGATTTACAAGCTCCACCACAGTATTGACCAGCTCCTCTGACAGGTCCACATTGTAGAGAACAAGAGAGGCCAGTCTGTCTTTCCACTGGGCGAGAAATGTTGTTCCCAGCAACTGTACATTTGACAGATCTAATGATGTGAGTGACTTCAGGGGTTTGAGCAGGTTCTCGGCATCCACCTCATCAGATAGACCCCCCAAGTTGAGCAACCTGAGGCGGTTAAAGCCCTGGAAGCTAAAGTTTGTCTCTAATGCTTGCCTAGAAGCAGGACTTTCCTCTTCATCATCTTCTGTGTCTTCATTACAGGCCAGTGGGGCACCGCCCTTTCTGTAAAAGATGTTGCTGCAGCTGAAGAGACATAGAGACACCAAAGTCTCACGGAAGCTGGTGAGTGTCTTCAAACTGCGTGACGAAAGACTGTTGCAATAAGTGAGGTGGAGCTCGATCAGGTCCTGGTCGAAGAAAAAAAATGTAAATCACCTGAGATACGATGCATAGAATGACTGATTAAGACTGGGTTCAACTTGACAGGGTTCAAGAATCACAGGTTAAGCTGTAACACATGACTTACATGTAGTATCCATAATGTCTAGCAAATTTTGATAAAATTATCTATTTGATACACAATGTCTGCACTGATGTGTCTAATAGTTTAGATGTATCAATGTACATGTCATTAAACTAGCAATCTTAAAGTTGTACCTTAGTGACCAAATGATGAGGTAAAAACACTCAGTTACTTAAATGGATGACAGCGTTTACTCAGAATTTCCAAGTTTCATTTGCAAGATGTTTTGTCAATGCTCTGCTGCTAAAATAAAATGTACAGCAATGTGTGATATTATCTGAGTTTGTGTAGCTGTAATTATGGGATCATACCTGTTTTCTAATAGCTTCCAAATCTCTGTCACGTACAAAGTCTTCTCTCAGCTGTACCCTGGTTAGTCTGGTGCTTCGAGGATCTGAGAAAAGTTGGAAGAAGCTCTCCTCTGGTTCAAAGTTACTATCTGTGTGGACCAACTCCATATACCTATTACAAAAAACAAAACATAACATCAATTAGAGGTTGTATGTGCGATGCAGTAAAAAAACAACTTGTGAATAAAAGGAATGTCATTAATCCTGTTACATACGTGTTGACCAACTTGTCACATATTTCACTTGGAAGGAAAATGTCTGAGCGCAGACAGAGTTTGTTTCTGAACCCCTGATAACACATGGTCTTCCTGAGGTTTCTCAGGCAAAACACTGTTGCCAGAGTCATGAGGCTGTCAGGGTTGTCTCCTGCTTTGGCTGCCATGTTTGCCTCTTCTTGTCCGGCTCAGATCTGCGACAGGGCAGTGCAGGTGACCTTAGGAAACAGTGGTATAAGAATGTTAATGGTGCTGCTGAAGGTGCTTCATCTCACAAGACATTGTGAAATGTCACAATATGCTACACTGTTTCATGTTGTCACTATCTTTTAAAACGTTGCTGCCCAACACTTGTTTTAGCTTTATTGCAGTTCTTAAATAAAATGTAACATATAATGACATTTTGTAGTAAATACACAATAAGCTTGAGGTTGTTAATGCAAAGAAAATTAACATAAAAATAATTCAGCCACAAAAAAATTAGAGCTGTAAATAAAACTGAAGCATCACTCACACTGAATGGACACCACTATCACTTTATGTTCTCTGAACTGACACTGTGTCTATTAAATAGTTAAATAGTTCAGGTACTGTAAATACCTAACAACAATATACACCGAACCTACATTTTCAATTTTTGATGACGTCTTAGGATGCTCTGCAAAGATATGCACACTTAGCAAAGTTAGCTGATATGTCAGTGGCTGGTTAGCAACTATGTGTTACTTTGCATAAACTACTTTTATAATTAGAAATAAAATACATTATCCGCATTAACATTGGACTCAGTGACATCTACTGATAAACTGAACCTGGAGGTGTAGTTGATTGTCTGTTAGTTTTTTGGGTTTTTTTTTTAGCTAACCACACAGCAATGAATCCAGAGAGACAACAGACTGACTAACTTAGCTGTCTAGCTAGCTACGGACCCTGTAATGTAATTTAAGAACACTAACGATGGATAGCTACAAACAAACAGACAACAACTGTCAACCTACTCATTCACGACAATTCCAAATACCAAAGAGTACCACTTGTTATTCTAAAATAAGCTTTCACTTGCTTATACGGTGTCAACAATGCATTCCAGCGTCTAAATTAGCTTGCCGCTAACGATGACTTTCCCTGCTATGATGTTAGCTCACCTAGCTGGCAGTGGCTAACGTTAGCTAACAACTCTGTGTGAAAATAGAGGCTACAGACAGTGGTCAGCGGTGTTTGAATGCACGGCTCATCAGGAGGTTATCTACCTTAGCTTTCGCCAAGGTTAGGTGTCTTGATAAGGGCGAGAAGATGACTTTCTATCACCAGTCCTCACTCATCTGATTTTCGTTTTCGTCCGATGTCAACAAACAGACTCCTCCTCCTTACCTCTACTACTCCTCCTTTTCCCTTCTCTTCTTCTATTCTTCCTTTTTCTCCCCCTACTCCTAATATATCCATGTCCTCCCCCACTCCTCCTCCTGGACACCTATTTGTAGCCTTTAGGTTGCAGTACTGGGTGGTTTCGGTTATTTAATATAGTCAGTGTTTTGATATTTTACTATTAGTAGTAGGCTACAAGTACCAATGATTTCATATGAACAAAAAAACAAAAAAAGAAACATTGCATATGTAATTGACATAGCATGTTTACTAAAAATAAATTAAATGTGCTAAATCTGTACATTGATTTATGTACACCTCATTAATTCTGACAAAATTGTCAGAAACCCAAAAAGCATGTTTGACTTTATTTTCTTTCTTAGAGACTCAAACCTGGTAGTTTCACTGCTTTATTTTGGAGGCATTTTATGTATAGACCAGTGTAAACTAAAAGCCAAAAGCGTAAACAGAAGAGTTCAGAAATTTAGAAGAAACTATTCATCATTTGTACAATGATAATAATAATATTAATGATGATGATGATGCCAAAACAACAAATACAAAAGGTTTTAGCAATAACTACCAACCATCAATGGATAAAACTGTGCAAATGAAACCTCTTTTGTGAAGAGCATCACTTAATAAAATGACAGAAGAGAATGATGCAAAAGTAAAACAAATGTTAGCAATTTTGGGTGGAGAATTTAATAACTCCAGGTGATATCAGTTTACAGATATCAGTATCGATAAACATTATTAATAGCCAGGGATGATTAATTAAATTCAATGTCCAAGGTATGGAGAACATAGCACAATTAAAATTAATAGAAGTCAGTTAAATATTTCCAAAATGTTCAGTCAGTCTTCACTTCTAGTGTTACATCATGGTTTCTCTTGTTTCTTATAAGCTGACCCATCTACAGTCATGTTTTTGTGTGAGAGATGTTAAACAGAAGTCTGTACAGCAGAGAATGACTTTGTTCTCATCTCATCTCATCTCATCTCATCTCATCTCATCTCATCTCATCTTCTTCCGCTTATCCGGGGCCGGGTCGCGGAGGCA
>JAPTGZ010000005.1:43305798-43318284 GCA_029814645.1 Fowleria isostigma
GGATTTGGAGGTGCTGATCTTCATCCCACTCGCTTCACACTCGGCTGCAAACCGTCCCAGTGCACATTGAAGGTCCAAGTTTGATGAGGCCAACAGGACAACATCATCTGCAAAAAGCAGAGATGAAATCCTGTGGTCCCCAAACTGGACCCCCTCCGGCCAGAGGCTGCACCTAGAAATTCTGTCCATAAAGATTATGAACAGAACCGGTGACAAAGGGCAGCCCTGCCGAAGGCCAACATCCACCGGGAATAGTTATTTTCATATTGTGAATTCATGTTTATTAGAGGGGCCATTACAGGTTAATCCAGTCTGACGTGTGTATTTGACAAAAAAAAAAAAATGCATTCACAGACATGTTATTGCACCAAATTATATAATATGTTACAATAAAAAGTAACAGCCAACTGATCCTTCTTCGTCTCTCATTCGACAACACCTATTTGTACTTTGAGCTTTTGTGCCCTCTAGTGGTAGTCAGGAGGATGGACACTGACGGAGGTGCACACTTGTGTTATGTTCGTCAGTTGTGATAATGGCTTTAAAATGTATATTTATTAACTATGCACACATTTACACGTCTTGTTGAAAAGTCTGATCATAATTTTGATTATAATTCTCTGAACTGTCCTGGCACTGTCAGGATTTGCATTATAACTTCTATGATTTAAGGATTCTTTATTGTTATTACCATTGTGCACTTACATACACACAAGAGAATGAGATTCCGTCCTTCCATGTGTGACTACAATGCAAGATCAATAAATAAGCATCATAATAAATAAAATTGAAGAAAAGCACCATAAAAGCGTTATAAATGAAATAAAATCATCATAGTAGAAAAATAAAACAGCCTCTTAACTTGACAGGTGACTAACTGTCTGTGGGTGTGGATGTGGGGAGAGGGGACAGTCCATTAAGAAGCTGTTCAGCTGGAAAAACAAAACAAAACCCTAAAACAAAACACATGCAAAAGATCAATGAATGGCAAGAGGCTTGTAAGCTAAAGTGTCGTGTTTTAGTGAGGACTGGGATCCCCTGTTATAATCGTTCCGTGGGAGATAAACAGCATCGTGGTGCCTGCCCACTCTGTTGTTGTTGAAGACGGAAGTGATAGAAGGACTTCCCTCTGGCCAATAATTCAATCATTTTTGGATACAGTTAAAGGAATACGCTGCTGCTTGCCCAGACATGTCTACTGCGTACAAAAACAGGTGAGACTGAGCTAAACATTTATTTTTTTTCCTGTGCAGGGCGGACAACTCGACAAAGACTGGTGGTTCATCATTAATTGTTGCAGCTAGCAACCAAACCGCAAAAACTTAGATGATAGGCTAACAGCAGCTGGTCAGCTAGCAGTACCCAATCAAGAAAACTATTTAAGGCGAGCGTCTCAAAACATATACTTAAAAGGGAATAAAATGCTTTGACCAAGTTTAAGGCGTATTTTCTAAATGTCAGAATGGCACCAGGCTTGGTTTTTGCTTTACTTGCGAATGCAGTAACTTTAGCGTTGTAATGTAGCTAGCCTAGCTGTGTGTTAGCACATCAGCTGACACATACTTCCTCACTGGCTAACAATTAGCTATCATTAGCTAGATGTTATCTGCTGACAGTGTGTTTCTGTCAGTGCAAGGGTGGAAGAAAATTCGAATTATTTCAATTTAAGGTGTCGTGTTAACTAAAGACAAATTAGCCGGGTTGTACTCCCATGATAAAGCGTTTTGGACCTACTGTGTAAACAATGGAATAATCAATTTTTCAGGTTAAAATCCAGTTGCCTCTTCTACGCTTTAAAATGTTCTTTCATCCTTCCAGGTCCAGTTATTTATCTGTATTATCTAAACAATTGGATCCATGTAGCATTTACTATCAGGATTAATGAATGTTATACAGTTTTTTTCATGTGCAGGGTATATGCATATGACTGTGGAGGCTCAAAAACATTATATACCTGTAAAGCAGAGTGAATTGTTATTAAAATAAATTAAGTGTAATAGATCAGTTGGTGCTCCGCATAACTCATTTAAAACCAAAGAGCAGAGCAGATCTACAACGTAATAGTTTATAAATTAATTTCAAGGTAGGCTTGCTATAGTTGATTCTAATGAAATCTAATACAACCATAAATTATTTTAATATATTTATTTAACAGTGCTTCTTTCCTAGAAAAGGATTAATGCTCCTCAATAAATCTATTTAATGTGGATATTAAATTGAATCTCCTAAGTTGTTGTTTTTTTTCTTCTGTCTGCAATGGGAACATATTAAATGATGAAACACGATTATTGAATTTCATTCATTCTTTATTGTCCTACAGGGAAAAGTCTTTTTGCAGCAAGGTAGTGTGAATAGTTATTAAATCCTAATAGTGACCAAAAAGATTGTATAAGCATGCAGAAAACGCTAGACTTCAAATAAGACAACAGGTGAGGAAAAAACATTAAATAAAATCAGGAGGCATGAACTAAAACTAAATAAAATTATTCCAGTTGATACAGATTTAATTTGAGAAACCTTTTGAAATGGAAATTGTTGTCTGGAGATTTATATAAATAGTCAAATTCCCTCATGCTTGCATCTAATACCAGGCTTATGCACTGGCCATATACGGTTACAGGTAACACATATTAGCAGCAGTCTTTACTAGGGTAGTCATCCTTAAATATCCATATTTATCCTTTTCTGGAAAATAAGTAGTGCTTTATTATTTAAGATGCAGGGTGGAGAACCTTAAATCACTTTCAGTATAGCTAACAAAAAATATTTCCCTGTGGCCATTGGTTTTCTGAACAGGTTCCGATTAGAACTGTTCCAGAAATATGCGGCATCAATATTAAAACTTATGCTATATGCAGTACATGTTCTGTAATAGATGGGCGACTGTTTTTTGCTGCCATTGTTAAACTTACAGTAGATTAAAACATGCAGTTTTATGCTAGAGAAGACATCCTCCCTGTTATAGCATGAGCCTATAGTTAGTCATTAACATGTTAGACATATGTATAAACCCTGTTTAGACACTCAGTAGCAAAGATGTGAACCCCAGACATGTGACATAGATATGGAGACCTTTAGCAGCTGAGTTTAGACTTAAAGAGCCTAAAACAGAAGTGTTTTCTTTCGTTTTTCTTGTCCAGAGATGAACTTAATTGTCAACAACATTGCATGAGTTAGAGGTAAATGTGTTTGTCAGTGCAGTCTAGCAGACAGATGGAAGATTATTCATCTGCATAAAAAACACAGAATAAAGTGAGACATTCAACCCAGAAATAACACAGTATGTCACAGGAATAGCTCACCAGCACAGAGCTGTATTTACTTCAGTGTAATTTTATTTTATTGTTTTTGTGAGTGTGGTAACAACACATTTATGTGTAATGCCACTTTTGTGCAGGATTCAAAGCACATAGTTGGGAGTTTACTTGGAATGAGACAAGTGCTAAAAAAGATATTTTAAGTTATTTTGTTTATGAAACTCAATGCCAAACTTTGATTGGTTCCAGGTCCTCAAAGTTTAGTATTTTCTGCTTTTCTTTGATTTATATAATTCTACATTGAAATGAATTATGCAGTGGTAGTGTTGACCTTTTCTTTACCCTTATTTTAGGATACAAGAGTTCAAAGTAGCTTTAAGTGAAGAAAATATCAATTTGAAGACACTGCGGGAGCTGTGCTTCAATGGTAATGTCACACACTTGGCCTAATACCAATAATACAAATGTTTTATTGTGCTTTGTATGAGTGTCTTTTTTTTTTTTGTTCAGGAGTTCCATTTGAAGGAGGCATACGAGCACTTTGCTGGAAAGTAAGTCCTCCTGTGTTCATACTGCTTTGATTTTTTTTTTTTTTTCTGAGGTTTTACAAATCATAAACCACACTGTTTTTAAATAGCTGGGCCCTGACATATCACATGAATACATGAAAGGACCTAATTAAAAGATGGAGCTACAAACCATATTTTGTATTTATCCTGTAATTAAAGTACTTCAAATGTTAAATATGGAAACACAGCTCAGTGTGTCTGTTGTGTTGCACATATACTCTGATGTGTCTTTCACCCAGACTGTTTCTTCCTCATTTCAGATCCTTCTGAATTACCTACCTCTTGATCAGACATTATGGGAGTCTTTCCTCAAAAAGCAGAGGTAAATAGAGCACAGCTTAGAGCCATGAACTGAATACTTTTATTCAGAGATTTCACCATAGCATCTTTTTTTGCTGTTACTAAGCATCTTTAAAATCAGCTGCTGTTAATCAGCGTATACGGCTCATGACATGAGCTAATGTTGTTAGCTTGCTGGAAAAAGAAAGGAGCCCATTTCAGCTGTGAATCGCTGAGCCTGATGCTGTTTATTATGGTGTTCTGTCATGGTGAGGCTGTGTGGGAAGAAACCTCCACTCACTCTGTTTCCTCTGTTTCTGTAGACACCAGGCTCACTGTGACAAGATATCTTTAGTGTTTAGACTTTTAATTTACCATTACAGCTAAAGCTCAGCTTAACGTTACATCATCTGATTTCGGAGACTTTTTTGTACAGTATAAAATGTCTCATTCGGTACACTAACATTATTACTCTAAAGATTAAAGGTAGATGCAAAGTTAGTAACAAACAGTGGCCAAGATATGGAGAATTTACGGTTGGAAAAAACTTGTCATTCCCTGTGCTGCTATGAAACACTGTCACTGTTACATAAATCACTATTTCTTGTCACTCATAGGATGAGATATAACCATGTTTATATATTTTCTAAACACTCCTGCTACCAATACTGACCAACCTAGTGTGTAATAAAAGATGTTTAATGGTTGTAAAGGTGCATATGACTGAACTGACTCAGTATTTAAGTGGTCATGAACTGTACCATCCTCTGATTCATTTCCTCTTCCCAGCACACAAAGCCTGATGAAGACAAAATAAGATGCATAAAAATATGTTAGAGAGTAGAAACAAAATTCCATAGATGTTTTCTTTGTTCTGCTGGTTGTTACAGACATTTTGTATTATGTGTTTGTATTGTAACCAAAACCTTCTCTATCTGTTTAAGGGAGGTGTACTCGCAGTTCCTGAAAGAAATGATCATCCAGCCTGGAATTGCCAAAGCCAACTTAGGCCTAGCCAGAGAAGATGTGACTTTGGAGGACCATGTGAGTGGAGTCTTTTTTTTTCTTCAGATGTTCTAAGTAGTGATGAGCATAAAATGAGGCCTGATTCAATAAAGGGATTTGCTGTGTCAAGTAAAATCTATCTTGGTGACGATGCACAGGAGGACAGTGCTGAGAACCAGTGTAAAAGCTCAAACTGTACCGGCTACTGTTAATGTTTAACAATAAATGCACTGGGAGGCCACTCTTAATTTCAGCAAAGAAGTGGTTTTGGCAATGTTAAAGTTTCATTGCAGTCTTTAAATTAAAAAAACAAAACAAAACAAAAAAAAACAACAACCTCAATATAAAGATTTTTTTTAAACAGATACAAAAACAAAATAAGCAGAACAAACAGGTCGTGAGGTCAAGGGGTTGCAGAGATCACATTTAAACCACACAATTTTCACACCTAACGGTCTACAAACCTGTCTCACAGTTTATGCAAATGTTCAGTTTTTCCCAATGTTCGACACCCAGTTCTTTCCACAGTAAAACCATGTAAGTCCTCTGCTCCAACAAATGGAGATGTTCTACAACATTGGTAAAGAAAGTCAAAGTTTTATTTTTTCAGTTTTAATTGAGCTACTTTCAAATATCACCCCACATGGAATATTGTTGTTTCCTTCTTGTTCTCTCATAAAAAATTGTAATTTCAAAATTATTGTGCATTTTTAATAAAAGCAAATAAAACAGAAGTTGTATAGAGTGTGGTCATGGATCAATCAGGCCAATAAGTCCCACAGAGAGGTTGGATCAAAAAAGCCGCAGATAGCATTGGACTTTTCTGCATCCCTCTGTCCATTTTCTGAGCCGATGAATCCTTGTGGGGGTTGCAGGGGGTGTCAGTCTATCCCGGCTACTGTCGGGAAGGCGGGGTTACACCGTGGACATGAAGTCAGTTCATCATAGGGCTGACATATACAAACAACCATTCGCTTTTCTGTAAAAAATACTATGTTTTCAAAGCTTTGATGCCTGTCATGTCAACCTTTGATTAATCAGTATGACATCTTGCTTGCCTGCAGAGTAGGATTTTTCAGAGTTTCAGTCAATGAAATGCATTGTTTTTGTAGCAGACAGCTGACTGTAGTTGTGGTGAATATATTCCACTAACAAGATTGTAAAGCTTTGTTCTGCAGTACTTATTTAACATTTTATCTGGTTAAGTTAGCACTTTGAAAAAAAACATGGTAACAACCAAATCACAGCTGGGAACCAACTTCAAAACAGCAGTTGAAAAAACAATTGTTGACATCATGGATCATCCAATCACTAATTATGTTTGGCAATTTGGCTACTGCAGTAAATTCACAGAAAATGTTTTTTTTTTTTTTTTTTAATCTGTCTTTTGTTTGATCTGATTTTTTTTTTTTAGCCTCTAAACCCAAACCCAGACAGCAGGTGGAATACCTACTTCAAAGATAATGAGATTTTGCTACAGATTGACAAGGATGTGAGGTATGGCTTTTTTAACAGTGCTTGTAGAATGAATATATTATAAGCAGACCACAGCCTGTCATAAAATTATAAAAAATAAGGTTGATCCTATGTTTATAAGTGAGATTACAGAAATGCAGACACAAAATCCATGCAAAATATAGAAAATATTTTTTGTTGCATATTTTCAGGCGGCTGTACCCAGACATGGCGTTCTTCCAACGTCCCACAGAATACCCTTGCCAACTTATCCTGGACCCACAGAATGATTATGAGACACTGCGTCGGCGAGTGGAACAGACCACCTTGAAAGCACAAACTGTAAACCGGAACCGCAGCGGAGTCACCAATGTAAGTCATCGTGTGTGGTGAGACATGGTGTGCCTAGGATTTAGTTTTTAACATTTTAACTTGAATCTCCTGTCATTTTGTTGAGGTATATTCAGAAAGCGTCTGCTGTTGTGTCACACTCTGTTCATTTGTGAAAAATAAAGAAATGCAGCAAATAATCATCACCCTGAATGTGTTCTCTCAGGTCAGCTCCCCTGGAAAGGCTCTGAACCTGTATCCATCCAATGAGTATGAGGTGCTGCCCAACGGGAGTGAAGCACACTGGGAGGTGGTGGAGCGGATCCTCTTCATCTATGCCAAACTGAACCCGGGGATAGCTTATGTACAGGGCATGAATGAGATTGTTGGGCCAATTTACTACACTTTTGCAACAGACCCCAACAGCCAGTGGAAAGGTAGGAGCACTCGGCTTAGATTATTAACTTGAACTTCATTAGACATAAATATGACTCCTCAGGATTCAAATATAAATCAGCTATAAAAATAAAAGATGCAGATAGACGCCCAAACCTGATGATGATGGCCTGTGCTGTGTTTCTGTTCAGAACATGCTGAAGCAGATACATTCTTCTGTTTTACCAACCTGATGTCGGAGAATAGAGATAACTTCATCAAGAGTCTGGATGACTCTCAGTGTGGCATCACTTATAAGATGGAGAGTGTCTACTCCATGCTCAAAGACAAAGACCTGGAGCTCTATCTAAAACTGGTGAGATAACATTTGCATGCAACTACAGTGCTGTCGTTACAGATTGTGTCGTGTTTCAAAGGAAAAGAACACTTAAGCAACTTGGCATGTTGTTTCCACTAATGAGGTGTCTTTTTTTTTTTTTTTAATTTAACGTCACCTGTGTTGCACTTATTCATGCAGCTATGAGAGGTCACTCGCAGAAATATTGATCATTTTAATCTTTATTGACCAGTATCCTTTATTGTATGAGGTTGATCACCACTGTAGTGGAAGAGAAAGTTCAGTTTTATATCCCCCTGAACTAATGTTACAGTACTTAAAATTATATGAGTGATCCTACTGATGAACTTAATAAGTATAATTTAAATGTAACACTTCTTATTTTTCGTGCACAGGAAGAGCAGAACATCAAACCCCAGTATTTCACATTCCGGTGGCTGACGCTGTTGTTATCTCAGGAGTTCCTCCTGCCAGATGTCATCCGAATCTGGGACACCCTGTTCTCTGACCAGGACCGCTTCCACTTCCTCATCCTGGTCTGCTGTGCCATGCTTATGTGAGCTTTCTAAATTGTTCTCCATTATTCCGTGGTACAGATATCTGCCATGTTAATCATTATTTTCTGCCTGTTTTTCCTCCTTGATAGACTTATCCGAGATAACTTACTGGCAGGAGACTTCACAGTGAATATGAGACTATTGCAGGTAAGCTTTATAAGTAACATACAATGACAGATGTCTATTACATTTATATTGTCAATGAGTTTGTAATTTTTTTGCCCTTTTGTTTCTGTCAGGATTACCCCATCTCAGATGTTCACACCATTCTGACCAAGGCCAAAGAGCTGCAGGATAACTCCTAACCTGTTCACTCAGATTTGGTAGGTGGAAGATCAAAAATTGAAGAAAAACAAACAAAAAACAACAAAAAAAAAAACCCTGTCATGTCAAATGTGTCTGATGGAGGAACTGGATCAATGAAGAGCCTTGACAGATGTTGGGAAAACCCAGCAT
This sequence comes from Fowleria isostigma, assembly GCA_029814645.1. Taxonomy (NCBI): domain Eukaryota; kingdom Metazoa; phylum Chordata; class Actinopteri; order Kurtiformes; family Apogonidae; genus Fowleria; species Fowleria isostigma. The sequence goes on from JAPTGZ010000005.1 coordinate 43,314,440, forward strand.
ATTGCTTTTTTAACTTGATATGTGTTTGGTCAGTGGGACTTCCATGGAAACCTGAAGGACATGCTCTAATGATTACTTCCCAAGACTGAGAAGGAGATTGCCACTTGATTTTTGGCGCATTCTGAGAAAAGGCGACCTTGGTACGTGCTTGTCCTCTCACAGCCATTTCTCCCATGGAGACTTGTTATGCTCAAATAATGGTGTTTGCGCTGAACATTTGTGGGACAGGAAGCTACACATTAATCCTACACTACCGATGATCGTATGTCATGAAACATACTAAACGTAATTAACAGTGGAGCCATGAATTTAACGAAAATCCCACTGTGACCACGTACAGTATGTTGTCAGAATAAGCAAAGATTTAATGGGTTTGAGCAATAGTGCATGTTTGTTCTCTAAGGGTTTTTAATTTGTAAAAGTTGAACCTTTTTTTGTAATGTGAGGAACATGTATGCCTTATCTGTGTACTAATGATGTGAAACGGGACAGTATTTCTGAGCACATTTTCTGTTTGGATAAAATAAATATGAAGCGATAGGACTGACCTGTTGAATATATCACTAACTTTATACAAAGCATTGATTCTTCTACATTGGGCCTTAAAATGTGTAGTCATTCTTTAAAAACTTACTTTCTTTGGGTAAACACAATGGTATTGAAAGAAGGGCATGGAATATTTTTGTGGTTTTCACACTGAAGATTGTTTGCACAACTTGTCTCTAACCGGGGTTTTCATGTACCTCCAAGGTTGGTAAAAATACTTTATACAACATAATAAATGTGGTAAATGATTCACAACAGTGAATACACATTAAAGCATTATTATCTGATAATGCAGGGCTCATACGTCCCAACTTAAGATGGAAATTTGTTCTGTTAAATGTAAGGCACACAATGGACACCCATCAAAAACTTGGCCTAAAAACAGTAACGTTGTCATTCTCTGGTGGTGTAAGTCTTTCTGTTATGGACATGTTTAAATTCTGACCTGAAAAAGAAAAACGCCTGATAACTGACCAGTGCAACATATTCAGAGTTTCTTCTTTGGAGCGGAAAAATATATAATAAAAACAGGCTTCCACATAGGATATAATGAACATAAAAGTAGAAAGTTAATGTCGTTAGCATAAAATAGGGGACTGACATATCTGTTGTGGTAAAATCAAAACAGTTCAAAAACTGAAGTCTTTTTTTTTTTTTTTTTTTTAAGAAACATGCAGTGTTAAGATACAACTAGTAAACTTCCAGTCAATATTTTTTAGCCAGCAGTATTGTTGAATTGTAGTAAGACACTAATTTCAGGATAAACATGGAAAATCTTTCAACCCACCTTTACTGTTTTTTTTTTTATTACCTTGGCAGTACTCAAAAGTGTTGGTTGTTACTCCCTCAGTTTGCTAACCAGGGTGATGGTGCAGGTCCTGTAAACCCTTGGTTAAGCCTGATGGTGCTCACTGTGAAACACCTGGACAGAAAAGGCCAGAAAGTTTCCCATCTTCTATTGTGCATATAAGATGTGACACACAAACAATATGTGGCAAGTAGTTGACAGAATCATGTCTGTTTTCTACTTTGAATGTAAATGCTATCGCTGGTTCGTACCCAGTCCCAGGCCTTTAATTCCAGCAAATGTTAATAGGTTGAAGATATAGTGTGTTAATCATGTGAATTATATATTACATTTACATTAGAAGGTGTTCTATGTTGATATTTCATCTAAAGCTTCCCCAGGATTTGTGACACAGTAATTGTTGTTTTAAAGGTCATTTTTTTACTCATTGTGATTTTACATATGACCCTTCATAAATCCAGGTCGGGACTAAACGTCACTTTTAGGACAACTGAAGTAGTTTTGGAATCCGTATTAGAAAGAACAATTATAAATAAGATGGGGCAGTAAAACTTTTACAGCACTTATTTTTCTGCCACCAAGTGTGTCCTTAAGATCAAATCTTACTTGACCTCAACAGTAAAACACACTATAGTATTTATTACTATGGAAGGTTCTTTGTAATGAAGCTCTGTTTACTTTAACCTAGACTTTGTAATGGCATAAATGAGCTCAATTTGTTTGTGAGGTTTTAATATCAGAAGTGCTCTTTCATTACATCCAAGCATACTTCTCTAAATTGAACAGTTTATTATTAAATTTTATGCTAATTACTTCTTTTTTTGTTGCCCTTTTAAAACAGCGTTCACTTGGTCTGTGGAGCAAATAGTGGTATTTGAGTCATTTTTTTTCTATTAATCTGTCTGCAATTGTCATGTTTTAATGACATCTGGTAAAACAGCAGTTTGGTTTCAGTGACAAAATGTAGACTCAGCAGCTGGTCCTTACGTAACAGTAACTGCTAAGCATCTAAGTTCCTCAGGTCAAACACATTATTGTGGCTGGTTTAATTCTGAATTTTCCAAAAAAACCACATATTCCAAGGAAAAGCAATGGAATGAAAAATTTACAACAGTCACACATTCCAGTTTATAATACCGTATCTATATGTCGGCATATGAAATCAGTGTAAGGTGTATAATCTGTAACCCTTTGAGTTTTGTTAAATCCATGTGAGTCTTTAAGTACAGAGATGTGTGTAAATTAGACAAAGCAAAAATAAATTCTTCGCCAGTAGGTTGAACAGGAGGTAAAAAATCTTTGATGGAAATTGTTCCTCAGAAGAACCAATTTTACATAAATAAAAAAAAAAACATTTTTTCTTTCTTTTCAGTTTAAATATTAACCTTGACTCAAATGTCATTGCCATGCTCCATGCCCTTTCCCAAGTTCTCAAAGTAATCGAACTTTGTGCATAAGCTACATATAAATATTCATATTGGTTTATTCTGTTTGAAAGAGCAGTGATGATGCCCAGACCTGAACAAACATCATTGCATCTGAGACCGTTTTGATCCTGAGCAGAAACGGAGGTGGTCATTTTAAGGGACTGTTACTGATGGCATCCATGTGCTCTTCTTTTAGTGTGTATTTATTTCAGTCCTGTTTGCTTTGTGTATTTCTAGGGGAGGGGGTGTGGGGTGGTATATTCTGTATGTCTTATGTCAGTTATTTGCATGATTCCAATTTTTGTAAACACATTTTTGTAATGTCTCCAGTGTTAAGACATGTATATATGTTTTTACATGTTTGCAGATGTGCATTAAAATGAATGATGGCATAAATCAGTGTTTCTTTGTGAATTGGTGTGTTATTTATCAGCATAATTGATTGGTTTATTTTGAACTTGTGCTCTTTATGTACAGTATTGTTTCAACAGAAATAACATCCACATACTATACACATATTATTATGTGTACATAAATATACATGAATGTTTGAAGAGCTCTTTTCCAAAACACGTTAGACACCAAATTTTAAAAAATTGAAGAGTTCAGAAAATGAATGACTGAGTTGGTTATGCCATTTTGCTGTGAACCTATTCTCTGTTCCATCAACATTGCTAAATCACTATACAGTATATCCTTATTTAAAATGCATTGAAGTTGCAATTTCTTTCTAAAATCCTATAAGAGCCAAACTTCTTTTTAGCCAAAATGCAATATGCCCTCTTGAACAATCAGAATTTGGTGAGTGTTATCATTACTATCAATACTTTTTTCAGGTTTCACACTGAATGACTATTTACCTGAATGTGTTACTAAATTATTTGTGTTGTTAACCTTGTTGAATATGTATTTAGTTAGTGGTATGTGTGTTATTTTTAATTTATGTGTTGCATGTTCTCTTGTTTAAGGAAAACTATATATAAATATATATATATTTTTTTTTAAGTATGGCTTTATCAGGGGCGGAGCTTCAGGTGGGGCTGGGGGGGCAGTGGTCCCAGGGC
>JAPTGZ010000005.1:43318737-43332270 GCA_029814645.1 Fowleria isostigma
TCTAATAACAATTAGCAATTGATTTACACTCAAACATGTTTCTGTAAATCAGGTTTATCAAGAACAGTAAAGTTACAGTAATAGTGTGAATTGTAGTGTATGAGATGGTGCATAAGCGTCCACTGTGTCAGCTGATATGGAACTAAAAACAACAAAAACCATGAATATAAAAGAGAACAGCTGGAGAATAGCTGACCACTGTAGTGACCACTGTGCATGAAAGGGTTAAAGATGATTTGGTTGAGTAAGTTTTAAGGCAGGGGTCTCAAACTCATTTTAGTTTAGGGGCGACATTTAGCCCAGTGTGATCTGAAGTAAAATAATAACAGTGAAAAAGTAAAATTACATTATAAGAATGTTTATGTCTACAAATATTTAAAATGTGAATAATATGAATAACCTGATATCTAAGAAAAATAAGTGCAATTTTAACAATATTAGTTTATCATTTACACATGTTCATCATTACTTACAGATTAAAGTGGATCCATAAATCGCATTGATCCTCATGTTTATACCTTTTTCCCTTCTATTGGCGCAGTACACTATCCTGTATTCCCTTGTTTGTTATGTTCTATGTATTCTTGGTGTGTACTGTATGTAATTTGTTGCTCTGTTGCTTGTGTAACATGTGCAATGACAATAAAGCCTTATTTGATTTGATACCTGATTTGATACACAAAAAATTTAATAACAAGCAGAATATTGGTAAAAATGCACATATTTTCGCAAGAGATTTTAGGTTATTCACATTATTTTGTGAAAGGATGGATTATAAATGTCAACATTATCATGTAATTTTACTTTTTTTACACTAAAACTTATAGAAAAATGTGTATGTCGTTCATTCATTCATTCATTTTCCTAACCCGCTTTATCCTCACTAGGGTCACGGGGGTCGCATGGAGCCTATCCCAGCCACTGAAGGGCGAAGGCGGGGTACACCCTGGACATTTCGCCAGTTCATCGCAGGGCTGACATATTATAGGCAATTACAACAGTATTTTACTGGCCCACTTTAGATCATATTGGTCTGTACATCATTGATTGGTAATATCATCAGTGTCATTTTTGCATTTCACAATTTCATCCCATGGATTGGACCCTTTGGCGGGCCAGATTGTTTGAGACCCCTGTTTTAAAGGAAACTCATAGAAGCCAGACCTGCACCAAAGCCATCATATTCCACTGTTCCACAATACCATTAAACCATGAACCACCTGTTTACCTCCTTTATATCAGTAGATTAACTATTACCATGGTAACAAAGGTGCCAGTGACCTGTTAGAACAGGTTAATGTGTACATGACCACTGTAAGTGTAAACCTAGTGTCATAATAATAGCTGCAATAGTCTTCCTCTTACACTGTAATCGCACAAACAAACAGGTGTGATCATAGAACCATCATGGTTGAGGTAAAAAGGAATAAGCCTCTGTATGTTGCATCACAGGTATATTGTATGAATTAGGGGCAGTGTGTAACTGCACAGCTCCTCACATTCTGACCTACCATCAATTTACTGATAACAATGGGCTGATAACAAAAGGGCCTTTGTCTTAAATATGTGTTATAGATGGGCTGTAACTGGCTCCTTAAACCGTTCATTCCAAAGTTCAACTTTTTTCCTTGAGATAGTCAAAAGCTTGTCAGGAGATTTAGATCTATACCCACAGAAACACACTTAGGGCTCAAACCATTATTAGTTTTTAATCATTTTGTGAAAGTCATTGTTACGACATTGTGGTGAGTATGTGCATTACTCATACTCTTTCATGTACAATGGTAGCTCGAGTAGTGCATGCAGTTTGTACTGAATTTGGAACTATATGTTATGACACAGAGAAGGATAAAGAGATCCGAAGCACTCAGATATTCGTGGATGCTTTATTTAACGCCGTGTTTCGACTCAAAAAGAGTCTTCATCGGGACAGTGAAAATCGTACTTGTGAACATTCTCCACACTATTCACAAACTATTTCTCTGTATATTGGTTTGTATGTAGCATGGTGTATTATTATCCATCATGATGTTATTATAAATATCTAGTATGTAATGATTGTAATGGGTTTATGACTGAATAAATTAACTTCCTGGTCATCCATTTCCTTTATAATCAGCTGGCACCTGTGCGACTTTCACTGTCCTGATGAAGACTCTTTTGAGTTGAAACGCTTTGGCATAAAGTATCCATGAATATCTGAGTGCCTCGGACCTCTTTATCCTTCTCTGTGATACTTTGTAAGCCCCACCAGGGTCCTGGTGAACGCTCCTATAAACTTTTCTCATTAAATATGTAATGACTTCTTGTAAAGTAAAATTTTAACCATGTTGACTTGTTATCATCTGATCACACACACCACACTCTACCATAGGACAATAATTGTGCATGGTTTCTTCAGCAATTAGTCAAAAAGAGTTGTAGTAGTTTGAATATAACTTTGAGTTAAAGTGTAACTTCTCTCAATGCAGTTACAGTACCCTGCAGCTCCAATGTGACTCTGAAAAGCTGTTTAAAATGTAATTCTCTGACAGCCCATGAGTCTATATTTACACCTGAGAGTGTGTCACTACTGCCACAGGTAACAGCGACATTAAATACTGTTCACTGCATGCACTGCAATTCACTTTCTGTCTAGTGTTTTCTCTGATGTGCCATTCTTATTTTCAATAGTTGACCTATTCCATTTATTTTTTATTTGCTATTGTTTATTGTGTAGTGTTGCTGAGTGTGAGTGTATATTGTTGGTAATTAAGTAGGCTACTGTTTGAAAGATGGTGGACCAGAGTAAGTCAGGTGAAAGTCACTGATACCATAACACATGATGTGTACAATACATGAATATTTAAAAGCTTCTTGTCTACTTTAATAGGGTGGACCAATGCAGTACTGTAGTACACGAGGTGGGGTCCATGGATGGGACTTCCGGGATGTGTTGTTCTCAGGTTATGCTCCAGATGGGGGAATGTTCATGCCAGAGACTGTTCCAGTTCTGAGCCTGAACACCCTGCGGGACTGGAGTGCTCTGTCCTACACCCAACTGGTAGTGGAGGTTGCATCGCTCTTCATCCCCACTCACCTCATACCAAGGCAGGATGTGGAGGGTAACAGGCCATTTATTACAGATGATGCAGCGTAATAGAGTTTATTTGTGAATTGCATTCAGTTATCACGTTATGTTAAACAAATTAACATGATGTGATCATGAAATTGATGACTTTCCTTATAATTACAACTTTATATCCTTTGTATTGAGTGTTCAACTTTCAGTACTATAGCGGTGCATACTGTGCTGTCAGTCTTTGACTCCTAAGTGCTAATAATTGCTTGTTAAGAGGTGACTATAGGTGTTAAACCTCACGCTTTATTCATCCACATGAAAAGACATACAATATATTAAAAATACAAACTGATTTTTTTAAATCAGTAGCAGATTGTTCAAATGAAAGCAGGTTTAAATCAGAAAATAATTTTTGGTGTGACAAATAAAGTGGATATTCTAATATCTCTCTCTTTGTGTGTCCTCATCCCAGCCCTAGTGACTGCGGCCCTCTCTGGTTTCTCTGTCCCTGAGGTTGTCCAAATTGCCAAACTGAAGGACAGTCTTTCTGTCCTCGAGCTCTTCCATGGGGAGACATTGGCTTTTAAAGATCTGGCTATGACCTGCACTGTACGCTTCCTGGACTACTTCCTGCAGAAAGAGAATCGCAGAGCTACTGTTCTTGTTGGTAAGGAGGCAATAATGCCCCCAAATTCCCTAAGGTGCTTTCCATACTCAGTCAGTAGTGGGGGTCCTACACTGTTAACTCAAACAAAAAACATTCAGTTTAGAAAGTGTTTACTAGTAGATAACAATGTACTTACCAGGTGAATCACAGAGTGCACTTCTCTATCAGCTTACAGATTCATGAAAAAAGGTTGTATATAATAATTTACTGGTAACACATTCAAGTTCCTTAAAGGAAAATCCTAAGCAATTCCATGTTCTGGAGTGCCAAACACTGTTGGCTTTGTATCTAATAAATAAATAAATAAATAAATGTGAACAATCAGAATAAATCAGCTCATTGCTTCCCTCTCCAGGCACATCAGGGGACACCGGGGGCTCAGCCATCCAGAGTGCCAAAGGTCTGTCTGGGTTGGATGTGGTGGTGGTTTACCCCCGAGGACGCATTACTCCTGTCCAGGAGAAACACATGATCACATGTCTGGAGGATAATGTCCATGTGTTTGCAGGTGAAGACATTACATTTGGGACAGTTGTTCTAAACTCAAAGAACATTCTTATGATCGTGCTTATACTCTAATGGTCAAACTGGGTGTGTTTTAATATTGTATCTTCACAGCGGATGGCTGCTCAGATGACATTGACCAGCCTCTGCGAGGCCTGTTTGGTGACCAGGACCTGGTCACGGCTCATGGTCTGATGAGCCTCAACTCAGTGAACTGGTCCAGAATCATGGTCCAGCTGGCTCACTTCATCTATGCGTACCTGCAGCTCAGTGGTGTGGAGCGGGTGGAAGATGACGTAGCCCTACCTGAGCTGGAGGTGGTGGTTCCCACTGGAGGGGCAGGAAACATTGCAGGTGGGATGATTACTGCTGTAGAAAATTTCTTTGTAAATGCTGATGTGTAAATTTAACCAACCTCTGAAGATTTTTTTCTAAACTGGGATTGATGATTTTAATTCTAAAATGTCAGTTTAATTAAATTTTTTCAGCTACTTTTTGACAGTGTCAATCTTTTTTTTAATGTAATTATTGTTTTTTTTCCAGGGAATTAATCACTTAGTCTTTTATATTTCTAAAGTAATACCACATATCATCGCAGGTTCCTAAACTTCAAACCGAATATCATAATTGTGTTCATTCAAACAGGCTCCAGAATTAACAGCCATGTGAAAGCTGCATGGACTTAATGACATAAAAATGTTCATATAGTAGCATATGCCAATATACCTGAAAAAACAACTGGAGCATATTGGTTGATGCTTAAAGTAATAGACGAAGCAGACTGATGGACTGAACAACAAACAGTCAACATTCACAAGTAACCTGAACACTCCCACTGTGTCTGTCCTCTGTTTATCAGCTGGGTTCATTGTAAAGCAGATGGGGGTGCCCCTGAGACTTGTGGCCATGGTGAACTCTAATGACATAGTGCACAGAACGGTAACCAGCGGGGACTTTTCCATGGCAGCTAATGTCATGCAAACCTTGGCCCCTGCAATAGACATTCAGGTACTGTATTTACATAGTGTATAATTTGATAATGATATGTTAAACATATCCTGACATACTTTGATTAGCTCTGTATCTATTGGGGCCAAAAATATGACTTAAAATGGCACTTAGATGTTCAAATACAGAATATAATTGTACCAGATGCTTTCAGATCCTTCTCAGGGTAATCTGAATATGACATAAAACTTGTTAATCTCATCAAACATTGTCTAATTTAGAAATGGTTTGTCTTCTAGGGAGGAGAAATATTGTGGTATTTGGAAAATGATTAAATAATATTTGGTGTGATGCTAATGGTAGGGCTTTTTGTGCGGTCTGTAGGACCCATACAACATGGAGCGAGTGTTCTGGCTTCTGTTGGGCAAAGATGGAGTTTCAGTAAAGAACATGATGGAGAACTTTCAGCATTCCCATAGACATTCACTGTCTGAAACCCACCGCAGACTGGTATTCATCCTTCAGCGTTACAACTTTAAATGCACCTCAAGACCACTCCCACCACAGGGAATAACATCAATGCACATTTTGTGTTTGCTTGTCAACATGTAGCTCTCACAAGTTCTGTCAAGTGGAACTGTTTCTGATGAAGGCATCCTGGAGACTATGAGGAGGTGTTGGGAGGAAAACCAGTACGTGCTCTGTCCTCATACAGCTGTGGCTGTTTGGCATCACTACCACTGTCCTCACAGCCCAGGGATAAACAGGTCAGGAACACCACATACATGAGTACATTCACTCAAAACATGACAGCATCCAGTGTAAAGGGAGTAAAGCTGAAACCCATAACCTTCAACTTTACAGGCACCTGCAAAACAAGTATTAGTTTGTTTAGACAGTTTTAGTTTGTCTAAGGATGTAGTAAAGGCAAAGGACCAGAAGAACATAATTACAGCCATCTATGAGAACTATGACAACCCCTAAACCTAACACAAAAAGAAAAACACCAAACAAAACAAGAATCCAATGCATAGTGTGGATGTTACAAAGCACAAAGAAGCATCTTTGTTAAAATGTAGGTGTTTTCATGCAGTTGGTAATTATTTCATAGCTCAAGAAGCAGACTGAAATATGCTCTTACACTTCATTTAGTTGTCCTTCAGTCTGACACTGGTTTTATTGTAGCTCATTCCTGTTTGGGAGTGGGGTTCTTTTGTTTTCTCTGTTCTAACCAGTCAGCAGTACTGAGTCACATTTTTGTCCTAGTGATGTCATTTTAGGCGACACACAATCTGCAGTAACACTTGCTGTGTGCAACTTATATTTTATATTTTTAACAAATATTAGGACAAAGTCGAGGTGCAATGATTAGTTAATTACTTTAAAAAAGGAAATTAAGTTGATAATTATTTAAATGTTATCAAAAGTGTTTCACTAGTGAGGAGTAACTGAGTTTTTGTTGCTTATTTTTTCATCATGAGAACAACCTTAAACTAGTGAAATACCAAGTTATTTTCAGATTTATTGAACTAATTATTTAATCTAGTACAATACGGTAACAATAATTTCACTAAATCAAACTGCATGTCATATAATGTATGTATAATATGTTACAGTCAGAACATCAGTTTATTATAGTCCAATACTTTGCTGTTAACCACTTTAAAAGAGTTTTGATATACTATGGAGACTGAGTATTACATCTACCCCATCTCTCTCTATTAGCTTTGATTCTGCAAAATAACATCACTTCATTAATTTCTTTATTTTCATCTGTACTGGGGTCAGGTCTTCCATAGAGTCCACCACATACCTACATATATTCAGTATATTCTATTGAATAAACATACCATCCACAACAAATTTATGAACCTTTGATGTTAATTTTGTCTTTGACACCAGTAAATTTTTCCTAACTGAGACTTATAAAGGAAAAGCTTACCTTTTTCATCCAAATTTTTTGTATTTTTTTTCCTGTCAAATGTGAATATGAGACTCAAACCAACCTGACATCATGTGGTAAATTTCTTAACTTATCTTTTTAATTTCAGATGTTACATCGCCACTGCATCTCCAGCCAAGTTTCAATCAGCTGTACAGAAGGCAGGCCTGACCTTTGACCTCCCTGTAAAAGTACAGGAGTTGGACAAGTTAACGACTCGTTATGAAAACTTGGAAAGGAGCCCAAACTGGTGCAAAGACTGGGAAGGCAGACTGAGAGAGAAAATCCAGTGTGTCAGCGCAGCTAGGAAAAACAGAGTCAGTTATTACAAATGACACAGGGTCATATAAAAACTACTTTTTTTTTTTTTTTTTTTTTTTACTTCAGACTTATCTGAACTATATGCTGTGAAAGGGTTGGGGATCAGGTGACACTGATGTTTTGTCCTTGATCTATGCCCTTTCTTATCTGGTTTTATGTATGTGGATGGGGAAGTCTTTAAATATCTTTTCATTGTATCATTAAAGGCTTCGGTCTCAAACCAATAAAATCAGTCACAGTGTTTCTTTTCTTATTGCAAGGCATACTAACACCATTTTCTAATGAGTATCTGCTCCATAGTCTTTCTCACAATTCCATTGTTGTGTAGTTTAAGTTTAAGTTAAAGCTTCTATTTTATTACCAGCCAATGATCCACTAAGCATGATCAACACTGAGTCAGATTTGTAATAAAAAAGGCAGAGTAAAATGAAACTGATATTTATAGGGGAAATTTATAGGTTTTTTATTACCATTATTTTTACATTTTCAAATTCAATTCAATTCAAATTCAAAATCACTTTATCCGTTAGGAACTTCACTTGCGGAGGAAGCGCCAATACGGGTCCAATAAAAACAGCAGCACAGTCATACAACACAATCAACATGTGCAATAAATAAATACATTAAAAATAGTTACAGAAACAATCGACCAACGGACAAATGTCCACACAGTCATTTGTTCAACAGGCGAATGGAGGTAGGGAGGAATGTGGAGGTGGCCCTCTTTGTCCTCAGTGGGAGGGACCTGAACCTACGCCCTGACGGTAACGGGGCGTAGTGAGAGTGCAGAGTGTGTGAGGGGTCTTTTCATCTACTAATCAAGTATACTAATGCGCCATAGCATTACTAAACCGTCCAATGACAAAACAGTTCTCATCTTCACACTTTGTCACTCTTATACCTAAGTGCATGCCACTATTTTTGCATCTTTCCCATCAGCATCTACACATGGTTTTGTGGCCTCACCTCACATAGAGTAATATTACCAGAGTTTACCAAAAGTAGAGATTTAATGAAAGACACTTGAACATATGCACATGAGGTTTTTGAAAAATGCTATTTCTGGCAATATTGGCAATTATATGGCTCTTTATCCCAACTTCAGATTGAAAATGAATTATTTTACAATAGTACAACAAACATATGGCTGTGTGTTATTTGCATCATGATCATGAATGCTGTCTGTCCACATGTGATGTCTGTCTGCATCCCTGTCTGATTATGAGCTGGTGTATTTTGTGTGATTGTATATGCTGCTGTTGTATGTTTTGATTAGATGTGCTGTCTTTGTATGGTTGTATCTCTTTTCTCCTTTATCTTTATTGATTTATTTGGTCTCTTGGCTATTTTACTTTCTCCTTTTAATTAATGTGCTATAATACATTTTTTTAGGGTGCCTATTGACATCTGGCCAGTGACTACAGCAGGATACTAACCATGTTGGCTAAAGCTACCCTTTTTACTGTTACTGATACAGATAATTAATTGGGATTTCCCACGATATAATAAACTACTAAACTAAACTGATTTAATACCCTCTGATTTAATATTATTGTGTCAATTTGGGCATATGTACTTTTCCCTGTTTATTAACCTGTTTGTACCTTAAGGTGGCGCCTAGTCCACATAAAACACATTGGAGAATTACTTAAGAATTTAATCTGAACTGAATTTTTTATTTTTAATCATAATCACATCGGTAGATGTTTGGTAAAATAAATCTAACCACTTATTTTAGTTCGTTTAATTCTTGATAGCATTATATCAAACCTCTCTCTTTAAATATGAACTAGATTATATGAACATAATTTATTTCACACTTTTAAAATCAGACTACATAATACAACATATTTTTTAATTAAATAAAATTCTAAGTGTTGGTTTGTTTTATAGTACACACACAAGGTGAACATCTGTCCAGTTGTTGACTCTTGATTCCGACGACAGTCCCTGTGTGTGTTTTTTTTCCGAGGAGCCGTGAACGCACCATGAGGTTTGACAGCTAGACAGCCAAACATGGCGGCTGCTAGCTAGAGCTCCAGTCAACACCTTCGTCTTTTATTATCAGTGTCAGCAGTAAGGAAATAACCCGGGTCCATTACGATTCACGGAAAGAGACTGTACTCGTCTGCCGGCCATTTTTCCTTTTTTACCTCTTTGTTATTCCATGTTGTCTGTATTAAAGGCGGTGTGTTAGCCTCAAACGGTCAACGGACGGACACAACAACAGTAGACAGAGGGCGGACTGTTTCTACTGGCTTTATGCTGTTATGTATCACAGGTAAAACATGAACCCACCTTGCATGGTTTTCCTTACTATTAGGTTTTTGGGTTTTTTTAATGTGTTTTATTCACGCCACTCTTCCTCCTGGTTATCAGATATAAGAAACGAGTTGAGTAGATGGTGTTGTGATAAAAGACAGATAGTAGATGTTTTAAGTGTCGTCTTCTATACAGGGACTAATCACTAGCTGCTGTTGCTTAGTTTGGACAGTCATTATGGGTCTTATTTCCTTATTTATTCACCCATATATGATGTGACAGCAGTGACACAGTACATTAGCTTAAAGCCTTTCAACTGTATGTATTATAAATTACTGTGGTTTACTAATGACAGCTTTGTTGGAAATGTGAAACATGTATCTGCTGCCATTGTTGGGTTTACAATTGCCACTTTCCAAACTGGGTTATGGCTACACCCAAGGATGATTCACATGTGTATACTATCTTAATCCTCCTCACTTAATGGTAAATCCCTCATGGGACACCAAAATATCACTTGGACATGACAAAGGGATTGATGCTGTAGTATCAGACTGCTAAAAAAATAATACTTGAGAACATAAAAAAACCTACAGTGGACTCTTAAAGCAGAATGATGAGTCCAAATTTGTGAGTGAAAACATCCATACTGTAAAGAAAGTCAAGACCCCACAGCTGCCTATAACATCTGTAAGCAGATGAAGCAAACATCTGTAAAACTGACCTGCTCAAACACTAATTGAAAACATTCAACATTTGCAGCCTGTGTTTTCACTCAGGCATGTGAGCTAACTATACCTAAGCTGCTACTAAATTAAAGACATGTTAAGATCTTAAGCTTAAGCTCATCACCAAGTGAGACCTGGATGTGGCAGCATCTGCCTAGAGATGCTCTCAGCAGTAAGGTTAATAAACAGCCCAATACAGAAAACTTCATGCCTACTGCCCACCATCTAGCTCCAGACAGGAATGAAGATATGACTTGTAGCATAAAAATCTTATACAATATTTGATACCTACTGGCTGTGAATAAATAGGTTTACAGGTAGGTTGTCTAGGTTCTCATTTGCCAAGGTCATTGTTCCTGTTGGTAGTTCTTCTTGGTTCAGTTGGGCTGGTATAGCTCTTATAAAAATGTTTCGTCTCTCATCCAAGAGACTTCTTCAGTTCTTGGATGAGAGACGAAACGTTTTCAGAAGAGCTAAACCAGTCCAGTTGAACTGAGAAGAATTTACAAGTAGTTGATCTGTGCTTCAGAACATCTGCAGGGGAACATTCAGGGGGGAAATACATCCAGAGTTAAAATTGTTATTAATTTGTATTTTCCTTATGAGCCAGTAGCATGAGAGTATGAATATTATACTGTGCCTATAGGTTTGATGTTTTATCCACATATGATCCATGTTACTGACTTAGTGAAAACACCAAATGTCTAGTTACTACTGAGACAGTCCACCCTGCAGATCGCTCACCTGCTGCTGTTTAATGTCCCATGGTGTTTGTTTGTTTCCACTGTGGTCTAAGTAATGTTCTGCTGTTCTCTGTATCTGTGTAACATTATATGACTCGCTTCACTGCTTTTTTATCTACTTTGCCTGCAGTGGCTCTGTGTAGCAGTTTGGTGTCATGTAAAATTTTATTGTTACAGAGTATCGATACAGAGAGGGGTAGATGTTTTTATTTTTCTCCTGATAACCAAACTTACCTTGCTTTAGGGCTGGGTGATAGGAACAGAATATTAATTCTTATTTTTCTCAGTGTTACGGGCAGTTCATGGTTTTAATAATTTTTTTCTGTCGACATGAACTCAAGACAAAACATAATTACTAAATAGATTTCTTTCATAAAAGTAAATGTACGATATCAATGAGCGGCAACTAAAAAAACAGAAGAAGTTGTAAGAATGCCAATATCTATTGAAAAAAAAAACCAGGCAAAGATAGGGAAAGCATATTCACAAAAAATATTAATAGCCACGTTGCATTGTGAACACGGATAGGAAGGTGTGCAGATGGAGCTCTGCTATTGATTTTATGACTCAGTAAAAGCAAACACTTGATTAACCAAATGAATTCAATATACGTACTAAACAATGTGTGTAGTTTAATTAGTTGAATAATCAAGTGGATTAGTCAATTAGTTGTGATGTCATCTTTAACATGTGACCTCCACCCAAACCAAATTAATACTTAATAAAAAACAAAACTGTCCAACCAAGGAGTGGATGCATCAGTTTGTTTTAAACACTTGACAGACTTAACATACAGCAGAAACAGGGTCATGTACATAAGCTCTGTGAAGTAAAATATACCCAACTCCACTCTAAGAAACATATTTGTTAAAAAAAGATTGTCATCCATTTTGACTTCTCAACTAATCGATTATTTATGCACATTTCTAATACCTACCCCGTCTTAGGCTGAGAAATAGAAACTTTTTATACAGAAAAAGAACTTTCATAGCTAGTGTTGGTGACAATGTAGGTAAATGCACAACCTGTTTTCTAAACTTTCATCATAATTCTAATTCTTTCTAATCATCATCATTGCTCAGAACAGTTCTCATTTCCTTTGCCTTGTTCTGTAAATTTTCTATTGTTAGGGCATTATGTATATTCAAGCTCCCTGCAGCGAGCTGAGGCAACAAAATCTATCTGTGCATAGCAAGAGCCAGAAGTCATCATAAATAAATTTGTAATGTTGTTTGACTCTCTTCAGCAATAGGCTCCACCTCAGGTCTGAGCATGTGTGAACCCTCAGGCACATCCGTTCACTCTGGCTCTGCTCACTTGTTTTGGTGTGCAGATGTGGAGCTCTTTCTTTGCTGTGTTTGCATCTATAAGGCCATTGTGAGCAATGCTAATCAATGAGCTATACTCGCAGAATAGGAACATTACATTTATAGTGGACTAGTAAACCAGTAAGGGGCTTTCCTCTCTTTACAGCCCGTCTGTTGCAGCTGCCAGACATAGTCAGTGGCATCTGGGCGGAGACAAGCATTCCACAATACATTACATGCCAAACATGCTACAGACATTTGTAGGGCCAGTTGAAGGGCAAGCAACAGACAGTATTGTGGCTTTCTTAGATGTGACATTTCTCGCTCTATGTGCATCCTTAACTGTAATGTACTCAGAACTTTGAGTCACTTATACAGGAAACATGCTCACTGTGCACAGAAACAAAATGTGTGTTATCTCTCCTGATTCATGTGACCACCACTCTCTCCTCTTTGCAGATAATCTCAGTCCATACCGTTAGCCAGCCCCCGACTCCTTCCTCATTCCTGTCCCCTGCTGATGATGTCATCACCGTCAGCGAAACCCGGTGCCTCCAGCAAGGCCCTGGACTCTCTGTCTGTGTCCTCCCTTTTGTCTGGGGATTTAGATGATGAAGGGGATGGAGGAAGAGGAGAGGAAGGGCTGGGAGACCTTGAAGTAAACCCGTATGATGGCTTGCCTTTTTCTTCACGATACTATGCCCTGCTGGAGGAGAGACAGACGTTCCCCATATGGAAGCTCAGGCAGAGTCTTCTGGAGAACCTGGAGAACCACAATATAGTGCTACTCAGTGCACCCAGTGGATCTGGAAAAAGCACCCAGGTATCCTTGTACATGGAGAATATACTGCTCACATATTAATGCTATCAAAAATACTTGCCAATATAGGTCCATAATTGAATTACATTTTTTAAATGAAATAATTATTCTAGTAAAACGGTTTTAGGATTAAAGCTTGTGCAAAGAAAATGCATTTGTTTCTAAGTCTGTTAATTATGTAGTATTGAATTGTTACCTCCGCCAAGGAGGTTATGTTTTTGCCGGCGTTT